>KK116592.1:126168-147968 GCA_000611955.2 Stegodyphus mimosarum
TCCAAGAGACGCCGCACAAGTAAATTGCTGACGTCGTCCCGCTCAACCGACAGCTATCTCAAGGAGACACCTATACAAACCAGTAGGTGAACGGGAGAAGTAGGGAGGGAATAGACACACGAGGGGAAAGTCTTTTCTCCCTCTTTGAATTTCATGCATCAAAGATGCCCACTTTTGAATCTGTCCATGGCTGTTTGGATAGGCCTAGATCTTTTACTCAGAAGTGACAGGCCTGGCTGTTCAGCGAAATACCATTGGGAAACTGGAGAAATTTTCGATGGATGATTATCTGTTCAAAACATATTGTTTCATACAATTCTGTCCATTGATTAGATTTTGATCAGTAAAAGATATTATAAAATATTCGTACTTCGAAATATACTGCATTTACTTCATTTTATAAATCTCATAAGGCTTAAAAATACTAAAATATAGCAGAATTTATTTTTTTTTTCCGAAAGTTAAAGAAAAACTGAAAAGATATTTTCTGGCTCTCCTAGATAGCCGTATATACGTGATTTAGACACTTTCTGAAAGCGTTTCCTGTGTTGGAATCAATAAATCATTATTTGTTAATCTTTAAGAAAATCCTAAGAATTTAATATGACCTCTTTTCTAAGTATTAAGCATCTTAAATAAGTATTAAGCATCTTAAATAAGTATTAATCAGTCTTATTTAAGATGCACTTTAAATATTTCCGATTTCTCCATCCTATTTTTATTTTTAGTCCAAAGGGGCAATTTGCCGAGAAGGGCTATTAATTTCGTTATGGCATTTTGCGTTCATTCACTAAAAGCGTTGTTTCACTTAGTGTTTGCAAATTGTGGCCACCAAATATTATAGCCCTGTTTTATATTTAAAGAAATTAAATAATGAAGAATATGCATAAATGTATATATGTTTCTCGCATTGTGATAAAACAGCGGTACCTAGAGCCATCAAATTTTTAATATTGAACGTTTCCACCCTAATATGGGCATCTGGAAGCCCAAATTTGGAATTTGGAATTTGTTTTATGATCGATTTCATAGTTTGTAAAACTTTAACAAATTTTTAATTAACAAACTCAAGGATTTTAAAGCGAGCAATGGCAACGTTTCTACAGCATTTTTATCATCAGTGCGAGAGACAATTTTTTTTAATTTGGTAATTGAACATCGTATAAGTAATCTTATCCAATATTAATAATTTTGTTTTATTTTTCAAGCTGGATCGCCCATCGTTTGCATTAAATTATTCCAATATTCGTAGCTATTTGACACCCGGCACTTCTGAGTACTACAAAGATCCTCGTTCATCCTACCGATTATTCATCGATAGAGTAATTGGATATTACGAACAAGAGTACAGAAACTATTACCACAATCAGTCTCTGAATTTTAGCAAATCTGAGCTGACAAAAGATTTGACAGATATGATCAATTTTGAAGTCATGCTTGCTAACGTAAGTACAAAATATTTTCCGTTTTTATTTCAATCTTACTATTTTCCTTAGCAATTTTCAGTGTTTATTATTTGATAACCTTAATTCACGCATATCATTCTACGCAGTGGTTTTGATAATATTTCGTGAAAGTACAAAGTACATCTAATAAGTCTACACAGTTGTTATTTATATATCAGGTTTCGGAGACTTAAAGTAGCCTAAACTAAAGAAACCTTGACGACTATGTGAGGAATTATCCTCCAGTTTGAAGTATCACAAAGTCCACAGCAGGGCCTAAAGAACCCTTTAGTCACTGAATGTAACCACAGATGGCACCGACTCGTGCTTACTGAAGCCAAGACTTTTGGCTTAACTCAAAAATGTAACGATGAACTTAAAACCAAATGTTGTACATTTAGTATAACGGCTCACAGGATAATTTAAGGCGCAGGATGGCTCTGACTCGTAAACGTCGGCGTAACAAGCCTAATGGCTAGAAACGCTCAACGCTATAGAAATCTAATCGCTAGTAAATTAAGATAGCGACGTGGCCTTCCCACAGGCACAACACGCTTTAAAATCACCTCCCAAAACCTTCTCTTTAATAACCCTTCTTTCTACCTCATTTGAATACACACGCGCTAACTTATTAACATTCTGGCATGAAAACGTGGGTTGAAAATGAGAATCAAAGGAAAGTTGCTTTAAAATAAAAATTCGTTGTTAGATAAATAAAATAAATCCTCAAAATCTGAATATACCTCAAAATGCTCTGAAATGTTCTAAAAATTGCAAACAAATGAGTAAGCAATCAAAATCCAGGCTTTGATTATGATACCAGCGCGCTATACGGAAGACCTAAGATAGATTTCCAAAGAGAAAACTGTGAGTTTTCAAGATGTTTTCAGCTCCAAAATCTAAATAGTATTTTTACATGTCCAGATATGTTCCGATATTTGTGCTAGGTTTCGAAAGTTTTTTTTTATTCTTCAGGCGAAAGAAAACATGAGAAATATGATGAACTTACATGTACACTGCGCAAAAAAAAAAAAAAGCGGGGGATAGTTCTATATCTCCCGTTCTACTGGGCCGACTGACGAAATTCAAATTGCATTTATCATGTCTCGAAAGCGCGACTTAGGATATGTATTAGATTTGTATATAGCATTGTTCTAATATAGGTATTTCCACACAAAATCGGACTTTTTCTGAAATAGCATTCCGATTCTTTTGCATACTTCGATTCTACAACTCAAATTATGCCTAAATTTACGGGGCGAAATTTACGGAGAAATTCAAATATTTAACCTGGCACTTTTCTTCAGTTTGAGCCCAGAATAATTCATTTGAACTTCTTAATATATGGCAACCTATTTTCTTTTCCCTTCCATTGTGCAGGAAAGAAAAACAAGTCACATCGTTTCTACCTTTTTACATTGTGGATGAGAGGAAAAAAAGTAACATCGTTCTTCCATTCAAATAATTTTAACAAAGAGCGTAAACCACATTTCTGCTATTATCGCTTTCAACAAATGTGCCAAATTTCATGACGCGCCAATATATAAATTCACCTACATCTTCAGAAATTTTCAATAAAAAGCTCTAATGTTTTTCAGGTATGCTTAGAAATACATCTACTTTAAGATGATTGTAAAAATTTTATAGGTTATAATTCAAAATTTTTTTCGAAAAATTTATAAAAATTATTTTAAAATGCAAATTTTAACAATAAATCATAAAAAAATGGTTAAATTTTATGTGGACTGAACCTGAATGTCAAACTGTATAGGAAGGAACCAAATAAATTTCATAAAAAAAGAGATATTAATAAATGCATACCAAATTGAATTAACATTGAGGAGCTAAAATTTTGAGAGCCAATTTTTTAAAAACAATTTGCGCGATTTTTACAAAACTTGGCAGTTTGGCATAATTTGAGTCCTAGAATCGAAATGTGGAAAAAAACGTGGCATGTCATTTCAGAAAAATTCCGATTTTGTGTTAAAATACCTATATTAGAACAATGGTATATATAAATCTAATACATATCCTAAGTCGCGCTTTCGAGACATGGAAAACGCAATTTGAATGTCATCAATCGGCCCACTAGAACGGGATAAGTATTGTCCCCTCTTTTTTTTTCCGCAGTGTACATACATTTTAAAAGGAAAAAAAATATATTAATTATAATATATAAATATATTATATTATCGTTAATTTTTTAATGAAATTTTAAATAGTGAAAACATAATGGCATTCAAAAATGTGGCTTTTGGGGAACATGATTAGGCATAGAATTAAGCAAACTTTCTGCACAGTAAATTACAGTAAATACTGCATTAAATCTTCAGAGACTTCAGTTGGATTTCATATGAGTACTTTTATATAATACCCTTTAAAATTAATAAACACATATGAATATAATCGCATGATTTTTATCCAAGCCCCGTGACGATATTGACCTACCATGTAATTATCCTTTTATATTTTAAACTTTTACTTTTCTATTTTGCTATTACGATAAAATTAGCTGGAAATATTAAAAACGGTTTGATACATTTAAAAATAAAAAGGAATTTATCACTCTATGTGGCATTTAAGATATTATTAGTCCAAAGGGGCTTTGTCCCTGAAGGACTATTGTTTTCGTTTTGCGATTTTGCGTCGGAAACATTAAAAGTCTAAATTACTTTTCAAACTGTTGCCACAAAATATTGCAGACCAGTATTAATTATTTTTAAAGAAACTAAATAATGAAGAATCTGCATAAATGTATGTATATTTCTCCAAATTTGATAAAACAACAGTACGTAGAGTCATCCAAATTTGAATAACGTACGTTTCCACCCGAATATGAGCGTCTGGAAGCCCGAATTTGGAATTTGTCTTATTATCTATTTCATATTTTGTAAAACTTTAACGAGTTTTTAATGAACAAAGTCAAAAAATTTAAAAGCGAGCAATGGCAACACTCTACGGAAAAAAATAATTTTTTTTATCTCCGGTTCGTGGAACTGTGAATCGGAAATTCTAAAAATTGAGTCATTTTAAAATTATTTTGCGATATTGCTGTTGAACTTAATTTTATGGTTTAAGTGCGAAGAACATGTTGTTTAGTAAATAAAGGTTACACACAAAATGTTAAAAAAAACCCCTTTGGACGTAATTTAAAATCCGAAACCTTTCAGACTTTTTTTTCTATTTTTGCTTTTCTTTTATTCTAACTCTTTGAAATCGCTACTGCACCCAAAATTTTCTCTTATCTTCAATTAGGATACTTCAAGATTTATTGATTAAACATATGTAATGTGTTTGTTAACTGATAAGTTATTTACAATTATTTCTTATAGATCTCCCTACGGTATGAGAATAGCACATATGAAAAGTACACTATTTGGAAACTTATCGTTGAATTACCAGAGGTAATCATTTTGTAAAATCTTAAGTAGTGTCAGGAATCAGAACACTGAATATCTTTACAAATAATTATTAAAAGAATATGTCGCTTCTTTATAAATGATAATTTGAGCTGCAGTTGTGGAAATAATTTCTAAGTTTTACTCATATCTAGATCTTGAGGTAAACTTTGCTCTTTTCTTCTCCGCTGTTATTATAATATTCTCTCAGATTAGAATGTTTATGCAAATTAAATGGCAAGCACCACAGCTTTTAAAAAGCAGGTTCATCTTAAACGCAAGCCTTTTAGAGCCTGTATTAAATCATTGTATTGTTGTTGACTGAATATAATTTCCTGGTGCTTTGCATAAATCATATTTCCATGGTAAATTGTTTTATGAATTCAGATATACAGTGATGGACATAAGGCATACTTTTCATTTTGTCAGACAATAAAAAAAGTTTTAAAAATCAATATTTTTATCAAATTGTTTATTATTTGTGTAATCTTTAGAGAATTATAAAGATAACTACAAAATGTCAAATTAAAATTCAAATTAACAAATTCACAAAATTAAATAGAACATTTCAGTTCATCAAAATGAAGGAAATTCGCAGGGATGAAATTATCTGCACAGTGATGAAATTACCAATAGTCGATACTTTGTGGTAAATCCTCTGTTTCTGATAACAGCCTTGAGCTTATTGGCCATAGAATCTCCAAAATTTCGTTGTTTTATAATACATTGAGTTCAATCCTTACAACAAAGCTTCACGGCTACCTGTCTTAGGGGATGGATGAACTGGCTTGTGCACACGTTACACACAAGGAAAACCACGAAAACGCTCATGCAGCTAGCACATTCGGCTGGATGTTAGGTTTCGATCTGTACTCGATCCCAGCCGAATAGCTGGATACAGCATTGATTTTCTTCATGCGTAATATGAATACGAACCAGCTACCCACAAATTGTTCTCCAACAAAACAACTTTTCTTTTAACACATTCGTCGCCATGTCACCCATATCTGCGTGCCGGGTATTCTTGCAAGGGGACCCCGTCGATCAAATTTAAGAGATGCTTTTCTTGTTCAAATTAAATTGGATTTTCAGTTGGGTTTTTAAAAGGAATTTAATGGAGTAAGCACTGAAATATAAATATAGGACACACAATATAAAAATATTTTAAAGATACACATTATACTATGCTTTATACTATATGGCATGGTACTCGTTAAAACAATCTCTAAACACATTCGAGGTAAGTTTTTACAACAGGAACAATAGGTCGCAGATTTTTTTTACGTCTTTCCTGGCTTCCTGGTGTTCGACGGCTTGCCTCTTGTTCTGGTAACATAGGGCGCACATCCTTCCGTATAGGCTTGTCTTGCTAATTCTTACGAATCTCTAAATGGTGAGACACTTTCTTCGTTTTGTTTCCATTATCGTTGGGCACGGTATTTTCCGAGGACAACCATTCTGTAACGAAAAGTTCTTAAATATTTCCTATATGTATTTTTCTATTTGTGGCTCTCTAGTACACGATATGGATATTTACTATCGTTATTGCTAAGAGTAAAATGTTAATTTCAGACACCACTTGTTGCTTTTCCTTATTGTTGTGGCATATGACACCACTCGGTCGCTTCTGTCGATGCCACATTTTCCGTAATTATGCCATAATCGCCAAAGGTTTCTGTTTCGGAGGACGACCGCCATGAATAGTTTCCAAGCTTGAAGTAATAGTGGGATCATGTTTTGTTGATAATATTCTAACATCGCAATTATCTGTCTTTTAGCACCACAGTACCTCTGTCATCTTCTCGTGCTAATATTTCACCTCTCTTCAGTGAGCGTTACGTGAAAAAACTTGGCCTACATTTTTGGGTTCAATCACATGCGTCTTAAAATTTAAAAATTTCACTGCTAATTCATAGCTTGTGTAAAAGATGTTGAAAAACAAAATTCGTTCTTCCTTTGGTATTTTATCTGCAAATACAATACAGACATCTTTCTAACTTGCTTTCTTCCTCTGATATATCGTCCAGAACATATTTTCGCAGACCACGTGTACCCTTTGCGGGAACACAGTTTGGATAGTTTTGTACCATACTTATACGATTTATTTGGTATATATTGCCTGACTATTAGTCACCTCCTCCAAAGAACCGACAGTCGAATTTACGCCGCGCGCGAATTTCAACCGAATGGCACTGGACGACGAACCTGTTAAATAGAAACCACTTGTTTGCTATATCTTATTTCACAACCTTTCATTTTCTTCAAGTATTAGGTGATTTAGTGGAAAATGCAAGAATTTGAACGTATTGTCGTTATAAATGTAATGACACTTGCAAAGTTCTGAGACAAAATTTTCCTCGTTTCAAACAGCTTATTTCTACCCAAACATACCCTTGAAAATTCTAGAAATTATCTTTTTTGTTACATTTACGACCTTGACATACAAATCAAATACGCATCCGTAGAATACCATTCAATTTGGAAATTCAATGTGCAAGCTTAGAAACAGAATGTTTTATTTTCAAATTTACATTAATATATAACAATAATAATATACTGCTCCCCGAAGAGAATTCTTGACGTCTAGGAGACGTCAAAGTCTACAATGGCACGTGAAATCAACGAGATCTCTCAGATGTAAAGGGGTTAAATAAGATTCTGATGCCTATAAAATAAAATATTTATATTTTTTAGGATTAATACAAAAATACCGCCAATTATTTGTAGCTAAAATAAGAAATATTAAAAGCCTTCCATAAAAAATCAAAATAAATTGATACCCTACTCTGCAGAGACATTAGGTATTTTTTTAAAGCAAGAGAGGTAAAAAAATGACCAATGCACCGGGACTCGAACCACGGACCTCTCGAATACGCACCAAGTGTGCTGACCCTTACACCCCGAAGGCATGCGAAGAAGGCGGGAGAAATACCTTATAACTTTTCTATTAAAAGATAAAATTTATTATACAATTTTGCACTAATTTAAAGTCTACTTAATATACAGGGTGTCTCAAAAGCTTGCTACCAAAATTAACGTGCTGGTCTCTCATACTATGATAAGCAGGTTTCAAGTAGGAGCTTTCGTCCGAAAATTCGAGCAGCGACCGCTACAGGGCAATGTTCAGAAGCGTAGATGGGAAGAAAGAAAGGATGCGGAAGGAGGAGTTAATATAACTTTTAATTGAAGAGCATGGTTAAATCAGAAAAGATGTTCAAAATTCCTCCGTAATACATATTTCACAACGTCGACGCATGGATTTACGGACCCGTTCAAAATGGGCAGGTGTGCCACGGACACGTGCCGTTTCTTCAATGATCCTGGCGACGAGATCCCTCCTCGATGTTCCTGTCATCTCATACACCATGGACTTCAAGTATTCCTACAGGTAGAAATGCAGGGAATCAGGTCGGGGAATCACAGTGGCCATGCGACTGCTCCGCCTCTGCCAATCCAGCGATCAGGATATCGAGGTATTTCCTCACAGTGCTGCTAAAACGTGCAGTCGCTCCATCATGCTGGAGCCAGATGTTTCGGAGTGTAGCAGCTGGAACGTCAGCCATCATATCCGGCAATACTCTTTCCATAAAATATCACACAAAATGTCCATAAAAAACTGAGTTAGTAAACCGATTCCTCTTTCTCCTGCATGGTCCTCGCCTGAAATGATCAGACGTTTCACTATCCTATAAGCCTGCAAATATTGCCCTCTAGCGGTGGCAGTTCGCATTTTCGGACGCAAGTTTATCAACGACCTTTTGAGGCACCCTGTATACATTTTCCTGATTAGGTTTCACAGGATATGCGGTAAATACGCTGTGAGTAAAATTTATAAATGCTTTTTTTTGTTCGATAGGTCCACTGGGTTTCTTATATCAATACGATACTCCAAAATGACCTCAAGCGGGTGCAAGTCGATGAAAATGAACCCATTATTATTAACAGTCTGGACTTCCTGAAAGAAGTTATAAATTTGATCGAGATCACTGACGAAAGGTAAAACAATAATCTCCAGTTAATAATTTTAATTTTAAGTTTTTGCTAAAATATAGCTCATCTATGAAAAATACGTTCTGGTCTAATAGAGCAATGTGATTTAAATTTCCACGAAGCATTAAAATGCGAAACTTGAAAGCAGGAAATATAGTCCTAAAAGTAAAATTTAAATTTGAAATTTTAACTTTAAATTGCTTTGTATCAACTCTCTTTTACATCTTAAAAAAAAAAAAAAAGTCCTCAAGCTTCTTAAAATAACTCATTTCCGCAATCTGGTTAGTTTTACACATTATTTCGGAAACATTTATAAGCAGACAATAATTTTACTAGCATAATAAAAATGACTTATCTTATTAAAAAATATAAAATATGAAATTAAATTATTAAACTTAATTGGAATGAACTGACAATAGACCTTTAAATTCATAAATATTAATCATTCACATTCCCGCTTCGACGCTTTGCCCCATTTTGTGTCCTTCTGTAGCATGTTACGTCACTGTTTCCCTGCAATTGCTCCGCACTGCGATTTCACTCGGTCGCTGCTCAGGATTAAAGCAAAGACTTTCCAGCCGATAAATACTACCGCAGTTAGTACACACCCCTTTTTCTCGCCTGCTGCTGCTTTAATAACCACACTTTTCTCTTCGCCTTCTTTCTCTATTGCTTAAAATATTTTAGATAAAAATATATTACGATTAATCAAGGATTTTGTGAGTCTTCGAAGATTTCGACATCTATTACGCGACCATGTTCAATAAATTGATTGGTTTCGTCTTCTCTAGTCAGAACTCCATTAATTTCTATACACGTACCATGACAGCGAACCTCTAAATTAACCCAGATATACATACACACTGGTTATCAAAATTAAAGTATAATTAGAGAAATAAAAGGTAACTGATACTTAACGAAAAACTATTAATAGAAATTTGTACAAAAGCATTAGTTAACATAAATTACAATGTTTGGCAATTGATTATTCGCAAAATATCGAAATTAAAACCAAATTTATGAAAAATAGAAAATGATGGAAAAATTACGTCACCTCTTCTGGAAAAAAAAATTTCTTTAATGTGACGCATGGTATAACTCACATCTTGATTTCATAGACTTTAACAAAGCATTGATTAAAGCTTCTGAAATTGCACGCCACTCGTCACTCAGCGAAAACGTGCACTCCTACTAAACGTACGGAGTGCACGTTTTAGCTGCTGGAGAGTTCGAAGAGGAATTCCGCGCCGTAAGGCATCCCGTACATGATCAATTGAGTTCAAATCGGATGAGTAAGGTGGCCAATCCATTCGAATGATATCTTCTGTTTGCAAGTATTCTGATAATACATATACTCGATGAGGCTGACTATTGTCACCCATTGGCAAACCCTCTGGGCCAACAGCACCCCTAAACAGTCTAACTTGAAGTTCCAATACCTCGTCTACATATAGCAGTTACAGAACCTCCTTGAAAGATATGCAGTTCAGTGCGGACGTTTGTCATGATTCCTTCTCAAACCATCATCAAATGCTTTTCTAAAAGCAGTCTTTTTTTTTCGATTTAAATAGTACGGAGTTATATTACACACTCCCCAAGTTCATATGAATACTTTTCGCATACTACAGTTATGCGCTGTAACTGCAAGGACGAATGCTGCAATCAGATTTGCGAATAATCAAAACCCTTTGTTCTCCTCTCAGTAAATCATTCAGAAAAGACGTACCAACTCAAGAATTAATGGTTGTTAACCTTAGCTACATTTTCGATGCTTAGCATTTCTTTTGTTCATTTGTTGACTGAGCTTATGGTACTCAGTATTTTCGAAGCAAATTCTTTTCTTTGCAGACAACGTAGAAAACAGTACGATTCTTGCCACAGGAGTCCACCACAGATCCATTCTTTATTCGAGAAAATAATTCTTCCGATTTTACAGTATTCTTGATCGATAATCGACACGTTATTTTCTTAAAATCTATTAATTAAATCAGTATTAACTGTAGATTTACTAAAAACAAAAATCTCATGTGTACACCGCATGGTTTCCTTGAATGGAATATTAAGTTATACGCATTTTTTCCTGCATTTCATTTAAACTTATTGGATTGAATAAAATCTACTTCATCGATAGCGCATAAACCACAACAGAACAAATGCACTCTTTAAAATTCACTATATTTGCTTACCATAGCGACACGCTGGCGCTAGCTTCACTTAACAGCGTTACATCTCATTCATTTTATAACTCAGAACGCACAAAGATTATATTATCTGAAGAATTATCTAATCGTTGCCACATGTTCTATTCAAATACTGTAATAAATCTAAAACGATGAATAAAAGAAATTAAACAAATAAAAAAGAAATAGTTTTTCACATGCGATTCAGCGCCACTCACTTAATGAGCATATGCTATTCGTAAACATTCTCCTCTGTCCGAGACAGAATGGCCACAATATTTGCTGCTAATACGAAACACTTATTTCCTCGAATTTCATTAGAGATGTATTTCTCATTCAATTAATTCAGTTCTCACTTCTCGGCAAGGCAAAAATATATAAAAACTCAAAATATCTTCATTAAAAATTGGAAGATATAGAAAAACGTAAAACACCAAATACAGTTACAACAATTAAAAAAATTATTTTTATAGTTAAAATTAGATACTTTATTTGGAAAAATTTATGCTTATAAATATATACTAATTCTAAAGAAGATTAAAGAGAAATTCACTTCTCTTGACTTGTAGTAAAGTAAGTAAATAAATAAAAATGTAATTCATTACTTTATATAAATTTTGCAATAATATTGTTACGTGCGGTACGTGTTCGTTATATATTGAATGCACAAGTCGTAAAAAGTTAACAAAAATTTATTCTTTCCACAAGAAATAAATTAAAATGCTGAAATATTTCTTCACGGGTATTCGCACAATATCACAATATCTCAAACGATTAGCAAAAACTCAGTTCAAAACAGATAAAATAATTCTATCTCACAGCGAAATCGCTACAATCAATACAGCACTAAGTAAATAAACAGCAGTTCGCTTTTTACAGCTACAAGTATAACAGCAACAACAACAACTACAACTGAGATGAGAATGAGAATGAGAATGGCGAGGAGAGTGGTTCGAAAACCAGGGTGCATGGATCAAAGGACCCTACCCCTCATCGAAAACTGAGATGAGGTGTTTCAACTCGGCTTTTATAAGCATTTTAATTATCAGTAGAACAATAACGATTTTTCTGGATGGCAACAGTAATTACGAGATATTTATTTATTAAGCATTAAATGCACGCGCTCTTTTTTTTTTCCGGCGTAGCTTTCTCTTCAAAAATCGTCTGCGTTGCACGGGGAAATAAAGAGGAATTTTAATTACAATTCTAAATAAATAGCTAAATAAATGTGAAATTCGTAACAATATTGTATAAAAAAAGATAATACTTAATAAACTTAACAATACTATGATGCAGTATTCAAAGAATAGAAATGAAACTCAAATGAACATCTCCGAGGGAACGAAAAGAGCAAATAAGCAAGACTCCGCAGGAGCCAGATCTGCAACTAGAGAAGGAACGCCGGAGCGCTATCGGTTTATTTAATGTTTTGTTTTTTAAATACTAGATGGAACACAATCAAACCAAAAGCACGCATATATACATATATAACACATACACAACATAAATATAAAAACGGTCAGAGAGGTCAGAGACATTTCCAGTGAATAATAAAGGAAATAATGTTAGTGTTTACGTAAGAAGAATCAAATTTTTGGCAAGCTTTCCAACAAGAGTTCTCCGTGAACTGTTAAAGAACTACCGCTCTGTTTTTGCTAGATAGGAAATCACTCGCTCAATAAAGTGAATCGATTCTTTGAATCAGAGTGGATCGTCCATCTCTATAAGCAAATCTGAAATGCGCCTTCGTAAGTTTCAACAGTTTTTCAAATTATTATTTTCATCTTTCAGTAATTCAAAAGGATTGTTTGATATTTTTATGACTATTTTGTGCAATGTATTTTATCCGATTACAGTGCTTTCAGCTCTGATAATGATAAACTGGATTTTGACTGATTAAAATTTTTGGTGGTTAGTGCATTACAAAAACAAAAACATTTACTTATGTTAAAATTTAGAACGAATTTCCAGTTGCAAGAACATGCAGAATTAAAAGATGGAACACACTTTGGTTTTTTAGCACATAATATAGATGATTAAAATCTAGAAAGGAAATCTAGTACAGAGTCCGTAATTGCCTATTTGAAAGTTTCAGAGGAAAAGGCATTTTTCAATAAGTAAACTTCTGTTTCCTTCTTGAGAATACATATTTTCGTCACTCATCTAACTGATAACTAATTAGAATACTAGAAACAAGATTATTATATTTTTTTATCAATTAATAAACAAAACATAAAATCTCTTCAGTCTGCCATTTTCTTTGAGCATTTAAAATTAATTACCTTTTTAAAAGATGAGTTTTTTCTATGACAAAAACATTTTTTAATAAATAAATTTCTATTTTTCTACTACAAGTATATGTTTTATGACTAGGCACTGATCTTACCAGTAAAGTACTGTATTAGAAGAAAGAATATTAATTTTTATCAGTTAACAAATAAATCATATAAGATAGAAAATCTATTTGAACATTTTACTAATAAAGTTCCTGTGAAAATGAAACTGCTGATTTTGTGTAAAATTGATTTGTAAAAGATTCAAAGAAACTTTGCAAATGCAGTTTACGTAGTTTCTTTCTTTTCTTTGCAAATGTATACTATAAACTATTTTCTAACGAAATGTTAATTAAAGACCTGGAGAATGGTCGGGAATCTCGGGTCATTCCCGAATCAATTCAAGAGAAAAACGTAATTAATTACATGCGGATTTTTGCCCACCACACTTAGGGAAAAGGAAAATATATTAACCACACCTTCTTTATTTTTCACGTATTTGGAGACGGCTCTATTAGAAGATATCACTTCTGTTACCGAGTATGTATAAACTATTTTCGCAATGTCAATCAATTTTAGTTCCTTATGGCACTTTTTTATATATTGTAATGTCTAGTTACTTAACTTTCAGTGTAACAGCTGAACTAGGTGCAGGAACCACACAGAAGAACGGTTAAAAGAATCCTTTATTAAACTCTTTAAAAATTCACAATGCGTCGATTTGACACTAACAGACTACGCCTTGCTCGGGCGGTAACTCAACTAAGAAGAATTACACTTAAAATTAAAAGATATTAACACCACTAGACTTTACCCCAGAGCTCAGATAATCCTGTTACCTAAAACCGAGTTGAAGTCTCGTGGCAGCAAAGTACTAGCAGTTATGCCACTTTAACCAGAAATAAATGTAGAAATAAAAGTTTCTGTAAAGTTACAATGCTTGCCCATTCTTTTCTAACTTTCCCTTCTAGAGGTTAATATTTAAACCTTTTCTGCTAAAGGCAGAAGTTACGTTCCTTCACTCGTGCTACCAAATTTAAATATTCCGGTATTGACAATTAGGGAAATGAAGGCTTATAGGAAAGAAAGCATAAACTTAACTGGTTACTGAAAATAAATATCCTTACAATATGTTTCAGGAAATACTTGAAAACAATTCCAATTGCGAAAGGGATAGCTTAGGCAGCAAAAGTAGAATAAAATAGCATAGCCAATTTACAAAGTCTTTCTTATTTCGTTTCAGAACGGTGGCAAACTATATGATATGGAGAGTTATTCATCAGTCACTGCCGTTATTAACGTGCCATGCGAGAATCCTCGACTATAAAAAAGATTCTCTAATGTGGTGGGAACCCCCTTTTCAGTATAATTGTTACAAGGCTAACCAAGATCGGTGGAAATTTTGCATTTCTGTCCTTAGTCGTACCATGAGAATGGCTGTCAGATCCTATTACATGCAACATTACCTTACAGAAGAAAGCAGGAAAGCCGTAAGTGATAAAACTTTTTGTAAACGAATGTGTGTGCCTATTGTATCTGAATGTGCACGTGAATATGTAGGCATTGTTTAATTAAACAGTCAAAATTTGTATACTAATTTATTTATTTCTTGCTTATCTTGTAACTAATTAAATGAGCAAATGGCTAGGATCATAATAATGTCGTAACTAATAAAATGGCAGTCAGAAATGCAAATGATCTAAATAATATACATAGAATACGCTCAGAACCTGTGTGTATGTGAGCTGAGTAAGCTCAAAGCATTCTGAGTTGCTTAGGGTTATAGAATTCTATTTACAACTAGCTGCACCACCCGGATCCATTCATTATTGCAATTGCAATTTTCTTAAAAAAGTCCATTATATAAAAAAGTGGCTTAAATGAAATAAATAAAAAAACAAAATATTAGTATAAATGTGCTGTTGGACATTAAAATTACTACATCCGGAAGGAAACCAAATAGCAGATTCTTATTTATTGTACACATATATTTTAATAGGAGGAAGATGTGATTAAATTTGAATTGATTAAATTTACGCGATTAAATTTGGTTTCGGGTATTCAGTACACAGATTTGTAACCAGTGGCAACAGCTCTAATTCCGTTGGACATCGAATCGAACCGAGCATGGATAACAAATATAAGGATTTCATTCCATGCAGCTTCAACTCCATGCCAGAGTTCATCAGTCATAGAAGTTGGTGAGTAGTGATATGCGAGTCTCTCGGCAATCAATGACCAAATATTTTACTTTATCAGAGAAACTGCTGGCCAGTCAACAGTCAAACGAAGATCAGAATCGGGCAATGAACAATGGTGCATTATCTCATTGACAGATTACGTCATGAAGGCCTCGAAGATATGACACCACCATGAGCCTTAACACGCCAGAAGTGTAACGGCAGTTTTTACATTATCGGTTATGTGGGCAAAAGGGATGTATGTGGTTTGTCCACTATGAAAACAAACTTGACTTCGCCTTTTAGGAGGAAGAGTTCATTTCGCTGCAGGGAGGGATGTATATATATCATTCAAGGTTGCAAATAAGTGAATCCAAATGCCATTTTTATACAGCATGAGTCGTTAGTCCCAGTTTACCTAAGAAAAGATATTGGGATAGTCCGACGCCACGTAATGTAGGCTTTGCGAAGTTGGTGGTGGACAGTCTATATCTAACGGCACGCTATTACCAGCACACCTGTTACTGGTATAACGGTGCCAAATACATGCTGGTGACGCTCATTCTGCCCTGTGCCTCCACATATGGGTATGTCCATCATAATGCTGTACGCAGAGGCGGAATTCTGAAAAGATGACTTGTTCAGTTTCACAGCTTGTCGCACCACTGCAGGTGTGCCTGTCTGCGCTGAAACATTAAGGGAAGCCGCAAGTATGGTCGCCGTGTTGACAGTTTGTGATACTGCAGACCTCGTCCCACTGTCCGTGTGTACACTTGTCATCTTACAACTACTTGACAAGTGTACGTGTGTACACTTGTCAACTTACCAAAATTCCTGACTCAGAACAGTTACGGTTTCACAAAGTTACTTCAGTGATGCGAATGATTATAACCTCATCGTTGTTGATTACGAATCTGCGAATGAAAAAAGATTTATTACATAGTACGATATTTAAGGAACTAAAATTTATTTTTATTCTGGCATATTACATATGTACAAAGTTTGTATCGTCGTGTATCGTACTTGCTTTCAACGAGTGTATTTGAACAGATATTAAAATATGTCATTTTTTCCTCATTTTTAACAGTTATTAAATAAACAATTAACCTAGAATTGCAGAATTATCTGCGTATTTATTTCAAATAGTATTTTTCTTTTTAGTAGTTACGTATGCATAAAAATAGTATTTAATATATGGTTAATATTTCAAATCCCTTTGGAAGAATTATAGTGTTTCAAAATGGTTTACTCACTTAAAATTCATTATTTACAATATTTATAAGATTCATTACCATATAAATAATGGATTTATGATAGCTATGAATAATTTAATGATTCATAACATAAAATTATTTTATTTCTTTTTATCTTTCCTCAGGCACTGAATATGACGGAATATATTCGGGCAGCATTCATAAATGTAATATCAAACTCAACTTGGATGGATACATATACTAAGAAAAAAGCCATAGGAAAGGTTTTATTACATTTTATGCTTATAATATTTGAAATTATAAATTTTATAGGATAAAAGAGACTTAGTTTTCTAAACGACAGTAATATTGTCATTTATTCTAAACTACTTTCCTTTCAAATTTAAATACAACTTTGCCCCATATAATCTGCATTTTAACACAACTATGCTGGTTTTGGAATGTTGTTTATAAAAGTTTAATATTTTTATCTCTTTTGTCTCATATGAAGAAAATTTATTTTAAAATTTTATGGATTCCACCGATTTGAAATGCTCCTTTTAAAATTACAAAAGTCAGTGAAATATTCTTGTTGAACTAAACATAATTAATATCTCATTCAAAGATATGCATACTTTTTCTTTAATTAGCTATATTATATTTTGCAAAATAATTGTTCTTTAATATACTATAATAAGTTCGTACACAATGTTTACATAAAACGTACTGAGTTCTAAATCTTTACTTACAAAATGAACATTTGAAACTGCAGTTAATACAGACTACTTTTACCATATCAGTTTTGATCAGAAAATGAGAATCAAGATTTTTCAAGAATATGAACATATAATGAACATTACACTGAAGTTCCCTTTAGGAAAAACTAAGAAGCAGTGAATGAATAAATCTGCTGCTTAAGGTAAAACAGATGCTGTATTTCTTTATTAATATCCCATATCATACGAGGTTCCCAGCACCTTATGTTTAAGCTGCTGTCTTTGAAGTTTCAAGTAGGCCTTATTTAAGAACACAATATTTAATGTGTAAGGTTTATCCTAAGTTTACTAACAGTTATTTTAAGTTTTGTATCTTTCCTATAGTGTTTTAATTTCAGCTTACAATTTCCTGCTGGAATGTAAATTCAGAAACGCAGTTAATGCAAATGAGAAAGAGTACTATTTAAGTCGTAACTTCACCGACTTCGAGAGAGAGAGTCTGACTCCCTGACTAGCGCGCGTTTGCCTTTTGGCTACGTCTCTCTTAGCAATTGCTACGCTCGGCCATACCTTAGGCCCTTGCTCGGCTTCGCCTATTTAATTAATACTTAGGTGCCAACTAGTTAGATCTCTGATAACTTCAGCTATACCTTTTAAATAGCTTAGTTAAGCTTAGTTTTAGTTTAAATGATTATTATTTTAAATTCAAGCCCGAGTGGCGGCTTTGTGTAAAGTTCCAAGTAGCAATTGACTGTAAATATACTGAAAAATAAAGGGTTTTAAACCCTCCTTAAGTCTTACGTGTTCTGTTCACATACCTAAGAGATTAATCGCTTGTTAGTGTTCGTAGGGTTCTAAGTTAGAACTTTAGGATTAAATAGTAAAACCCCACAAATGTATTATGTAAAACGTTATAAATTTACTAATATGTAACAGATAAAAGAACATTGTCAAAATACAAATGAAATAATATATCCATATTTTCTCTTGAGCAATTAGTCAATTTATGTTTATCGCAAATGATTACTAGGTTCCAGATATTGAAATTAAATTCTCTTTTTTTAATTCGGGAACAGGCCTATTCAATATTGGCCACTCCTAAGGCCAGAAGTGCAGGCCATTTTATTGTGGAGGCACCTAACAGGCAGCTGCCTCCTATGAAGAGACGGACAGTTACAACCACGAATTGTCGGGGATTCGAACCCGGGCCAACCGGCACCGCAGTAGGCTCCCCTAAGCACTATACCGTCTGGGCGGTGTTCCTGAAAATGTGTGCGAATGTTGCATGTTCGAAAATATATCGATGAAAAACAAAATTAAAATTGTGTTTTAAAATATATCTTTGGCAATAATTTTCTTTATTTCTCAATATACATGTACAGTTTAATGAGGTAAGTGTTCGCAAATGTTTTCTGCATAAAGTTGTGAAGAGTTAGTTAAATACCACGTTTGCTTTAGGCCAAAGCTCCCTTAGCAAAGAAGGACTATTAGTCTTGAAACGGTATTTTGTGTTGAATCCATATAACGGCTGTATCACTTTTCAAATTGTTGCCACGAAATATTATCTCCCTGTATTATATTGTCGCGCACGTGCGGGTTCTTAATAAATTGAATGCACAAGTTCTATAAAAGATTAATAAAATTGGTTCTTATCAAAAGAAATATAACAGAACGCTGGAATTTTTCTCTTAGATATTCGTACAAGTGTTCACAATATCAAGCAGTAATAATCAGTAGTTAAAATTTAAAACATCAAAACGTTAAATAGAACGCAGTGTATAGAGCATTTAAAGAGAAAGTTAATCCGATCTCACGCTGAATTCGCAAAAATAACAGGAGCAGCTAACTAAACAGCTGAGCTGAGTTGTTCTCTCTCTGGCTTTTTATAGCTTTCAATGGGTCGCGAGGAATTTTTAGCATTTTCCGCTTCTCGAGATTTCTGGAACGCAAAACGAGTGGAATTATGATTACAGCTAACATAGTGTTCAATAACATTTATTCAATTTAAATATAAATTACCGAGATAAACTTTTACTCAATGCTAAATTCTCGTGCTCCGGTATTTTTACTTTTCCGGCATAGCTTTCTCTTAAAATTTGATATAAGCAACGATACCTAGAGGATTTTTCATTAAGAAACTCAACGATTTGAATGCAAACAGTGGCAACATACTGTACGGAATAAAATATTTTTATTTGCAGCGCGCGAGACGTCTATCGGAAATTCTAAAGATATGCTGTTTTCAAATATTTTTATCCCGAAAAGGCGTTATTCCAAATACTCTCCAAACATGTATGTACGTGCTAATGAGAAAAAGGCCCCTTTGGGAGTAATATATAATCTGAAAGCTTTCATTTTTTTTATTATTTACTTTTCCGTTTCTTGAGAAAGAGTTCTACAGTATTTTGTGTCTTTCTCAAACGTACTTGATTATAGGTTATCTATTGAGACCATATTCTTGTATGATAGTCAAAAATTTGTTAAGATGCGTGAAGATTTCATTCAGTTGTGACTGTCAATGTCTGGAAGATCTTATCAACTTCTTCTTCCTCCCTTTCATTGCATACTTCATTGAACTCTTGTTGCTTAATTAGGTATTCATTTGACAGAGATACTGAGTGAGATTCAATCAAGTCATTAACATCTTGTTGACGGCCAAGTTTAGTTCATTAATCAGGATAACTATTTCATCTGCAATAGTTTACGAAATTTCTCCAGAATTTATAGAATCACTGGGGGCATAATTGTTTCCAGAAGCCTTTCATTGTTGACTCTTTTACTTCAGCCCACGAGTCTCCAGTATTGTTTACTTTCTTTCATATATTATTGTATTATAGTTCTTTCAGAAATCCCTTAATGTAGGCCTACCTTTGTTGCCAGTTGCCTTAATGGTCTGATTCACTATTGTCCTCATACTAATGTTGTTTAAACGTAGCTATCATTCTTTAATCCATGGGCTATATGAGGAAGGCAACCGCCCAGACGGTATAGTGGTTAAAAGACCCTACTGTGGTGCCGAAGGGCCCAAGTTCGAATCCCGTAGAAGGCATGGATGTTAGAAAATGTATAGTGTCTATATGGCATGGGGTACTCTAAATATGCGGTGAGAGGAAAGCCCTCTCGAGAGGTTGGTGATAAAGGAAAAGGGAGTGGGAGAGCCTCGGTTAAAATGCTCAATGTGAGCTGGACACAAATTAACACTTTCTTGAATCTCAAAAGAGCGAAAACCTATGATAAACGTTCGGTTGTAAGGATCTTAAGTTTGACTAACGTTTATTTTATTTTAAAACTTTATGCAAATTGTAGTTGCTAACGCTTAAGTATTTAAGTTGTGGCTGTTTTCCAAGAGCAGAATTAGAAGAGGAGAGAGTGAGCCGTCTTACTACTAGACTTCACGCGAGCTTATCATCAGTTACTGTCCGCCTTGAAGGCCAGAGGTTTTAGTCCTCTCGAAAGCTAAAGACGTATTGTAGTTTTCCGCAGTTTGCGTACTACATACGTAGTAATTTAAAAGGCCAGTCTTAGTGTTAGTCATCTGTGTAAAATATTAAAAGTTAGCTCTTATTTAAATTTTAGTTAGTTAGTAGTCTTATATTTTTACCTTCAGACCACATACGTATTTGTATCCTGAAGTGCAGGAGCGCCTGTGATATCGTGGAAAATAAAGGGTAATTTAAACCCTTCTCATCTTGTCGTCTTTGTTACACTTCATAGGGCATAGTTTGTAGTCAAAATCACTCTCTAGTCAAGACACGTCATGTTCGCGAAGCAGATGAGAAGAAATACAAGTCTTGATACGGTGATATAATTTTCTCCGCGGCATATCAGCGAACGCACAACGCGCTGCAGAATTTTTTATGAGAAACATTTATCCGGACAAAAGCCAAAAATATTACTCCCAACAGATGAATGTGGGATGTATTTAAATGACCACAATTAAAAGAAATTCATTTATTATCACCAAAGAAGAGGAAAAAAATCTTAAAACATGGTGCAAAGAATGTAAAGAAAATTTTTCAAAGGGATTTATGATTGTTGGTTTTTCCTTTCACGCAAATAACAAATAAACAGAGCGGAGAAATGTATTAAAATCAACTCCACATATTATCAGGAACATATTTTATACCCAAATTTCAAATATGAAGTACCTTCTGTTTACCCACAATGCCATCAATCAGACAAACCAAGAAGCCACTGTTAGCCAAAGCAAGAAGCTACTGTTAAACTCAAATTCCACTGTTAATTTCCTAGAAAAATATGGATCAAGAAACAGGCATCAAAGTCGTACCCTTCACTCATATTCCTACTAAATCTTTTGATGTATCATCCAAATATTTTTTGAGGTTTTGGACTTTTAAAAAGCGGATTGTCCAGTAGGTTACCTACAACCCTCCTTGGACTTTGGAAAGCTGTTCAAGAGGATTG
>KK116592.1:148059-165657 GCA_000611955.2 Stegodyphus mimosarum
GATAAAATACCGCTTCCGATACTACAAAAGGCTTTGGAAATTACAGTGTAGAAAGATAGCGGAGAATAAGGGTTATCAAATACAACATTTAAAATAAATTGTTCGTAAAAATGGTCTAAAAATGTGCAAACAGCCTCTGTAAACACTGAATTTTTATCTCCAGGCTTCTGTCACATGGACGTTTCGCTCTTCTCTATAGTTGAATTCGGAACCACTTTTATAATCAAGGATCTTTTTATCCTTTTGATTCCTTGTTTGGATGGTTTGTTCTTTTGTCCCATATTTTTACATCTTGGGGAATGGTTTTTGTTAATATGGAATCCTTCTGCGCGATACGTTCTAGAAACGCACATTACGTTCTAAAAACCATCCGTCTCGCCCTTAAATTTTACATACCAGAGTAGTAAAGCGTTGCAAGGGAACCGTGTCCTGTTGTGCTACATGATAAATGTGGAATCGAAATTTTTCGATTTAGATCAATTTTTGGTATGTAATTAAAGATGCCTGTGCCCTGCTCACAAAAATTCCTCTTTTTAGTGAGATTGTCAAGAGATATTTTTTAGGAAATGATCTAGGTCAAAGAACAGAAGCATGTTCTGCGTAATTTTCAGCAACCTCTCTTGTTAACTCGTTTTCCAACTCATTGCCATGTTATCCAGCATGATTTTATGTCCAACAAATATTGGCATGAATTCTTTTGCTGTGTCTTAATAATTGCTGAATTTTGTAAAGTAATGGTGATGTCTGTGAATAATTTGAATTTGCAAAACGTACTGACACACTATCAGTATAGGTATCTGAATGAACAATATTTTATTGTTTACAAAACATTCAGCTGCTTTCAAAGGCTAATATTTCAGCTTAAAGAATAATATTTTAATTGCGAAGATATCTTTTCCGTTAACATTTAACAGAATAACCTCCAAGAGAACAAATGCACATTCCACACAAATTTTAGATTTATAGGATTTAATTGAGTCTTTTAATTGTGTTAAGAGTGATAGGTTGCAGGTGTGTCCCAAAAACTTTATATAGCTCTTCAACCAAAAGATTCACGACCCAAACATGCCACATCCGACGATCGAAGAAGCTATGCGGTATGGTATGAGGATTAATCAGTCACTTAAGACCAAACGTGGTTAACAGGGAAGTTGCTTGATGTGGTTAGTAGGAGAGCCTGTCACAACTAGTATAATGATTCATCTGATTACGAAGTTGGACGCGTATGTACTGACAGTCAGAGATACTACAATTCTGTGCAAAATAAAATATGCTTCATATATCAAAACCATGTTTTAGAATCCACAGAGTATCACCAGAAATTTGTTCACTGCCCATGTGGCGAATTTCTTCCACTTAGGGTGCAAGGCACGATCTTCGTGCCTTACAATAACACCGTCAGCTTGTAGTGAAACTTAAACGTAGAATATAAATCAATTCAAAGTCTAATTATAATAGTGCTGAATTAGCTCTTTATTTTACGGCTAACTTAGGTTGATTCGCAAACCTAACGGCCGTGACGATTATTCGAAATGGCCAAAAGGCGTAAAAGCGTGACAACAACATATTGGCATTCCCTGTTCCGCCAATCGAATTAGGCACTACAGGTCCTGCCCCCCGCCAAACCGAGGCCGAGGTTCAACCTCTTTCCCGAACCATTGAGAGGCAGACGCAACGCACCCAATTTGGGGCGTCACTGGTCGTCAATTTGCTACCCACCAGTCGCACGGGCGAGCCCGTCGCAGGGGGTCATTACCCAGCAAACCCGGGGCGCTACCCCCAGGCTACCAGAACCACCCTGCTCTAAGACATGCCAGAACCCCGGGCCGGCCAATAAATGACCTTTCCGGAGTCCCCAGAACCACCAGGTTCATTATTTGTATACCCCCGTGGCCGAGACTGCCTAGGTACAGATCCTAGCCAGTAGCTTTGCAGAGTTCTCTACGTCGACCCCCGGGGGGGCGTAAAAGCGTGACAGCGAGATAGCAACGAAACGTGCGCTGGCTAGCGAAAACACGCTCTGAATAAACTCAGAGATTCACCCGTTTAAATAGTCACTTCACTTAACTTTAAATTTACCTCCTGGCGAGGAAATGCAAGGGGGAGTTGAGGAGTTCAGGAAAGATATCAAACTTAAAATAATTTTTACGCAAAGTAAAGGAAACCCTATATTTTAAATCCCCTAAATTTGAAATTTTGTTATGCAAAAAGTATTTTGCGTGTTACAGATGTTTTCTTTTTTTTAAGAGGATTTAATAATAAGAAGAAAACGATCCTAATTAAGACATTAATATTTTATTTGTAGAATATCCAAGAAAAATACAAATGAATACATTTTCTGAACCGCAGTCCACGTTCAAAACTAGCATACTATACTGTGTTACTTTAAAACAAGGCATTTCAAGGCTCTTGCCATCCCCCATTTGCGATCGTAATTCGCTTTGCCATCTCTACATAACACATATTTTCTCCACATCATTTGCAACTGTAGTTCAAGTCAGTCTGAAATCGTGTGCGAAATGAAGCGGATAGAGCGTTTCGTGAAGCGAAATACATTAAACAGAACTGAAGTGAGGAAGAAAATTAAGCGATTTGACTTTTCTCCCGCAGCTATACAAGCGCCTGGCCCCAGCCACCACTCCAAGCTCTTATTGGACATGACTTGTGATGTCATATAGTGACGAAATGAATTCCCCGCGGCATTTTTGCGCGCCAAAAGCTTGAGCCTCAGCTCCACAAATTCGCATTTATACATAACCAAGACCAAAGCAGTTAAAGTTCACCTAACGTAAACGAAACAGATAATGAAATCTCTTCAACCTGACGTCATAAACGGCAACCTATAAAAACAGGGGCGGTGGCTGGGGCCAGGCGCTTGTCGCAGCTATGGTTGTTCTCATGGTTACGATTCAAATCGGGTGGCGAAAAATAACCTGGAAGTTCCAATTTAAAGTAGCAAATTCCAACTTCCAAACTTTACTAGTAACTCACAAAGCTGACTTGAATTCCTTTCCTAAACTGAAACTTTAAGCTTGCTATAAAACTTTCAAGTGATATTTAGTCCAACGGTCTTATCGAAATATCTTGTATATTTTATAAACTATCAAGAAAGATTTTTATTTGCAGTCTTTGTTTGAATACTTTTATTCATCATGAATATATAATCTCAGACACAGTTAAGAATAAGATATTTGTTACATAAGTCATCAAAAGGTTTCCGTAATAAACAAAAATGCTAATTTGTTTACGTTCTATAGGTTCGAGCTGTACGCTTCCATGTTGCCTATAGGAGAGAACTTTTGAACGATTCTTACATCAATGACTTATATAAAAATGTAAGTAAATTATAATTATATTTTCAGATAATCCTTAAGAAATTTATTTTTTTTAAATTACCAGTTCTTCTTTCAGTTAGTTTTCAAGAAGAAAGACAATTATTCGACTAATGTACTGAAACTTCGCAAGTGGTTAACTGATAAAAGCTTATCTCTTCTTCGAAGTCCTAATAAAACAGAGAAGTACGTAATATTTTAACTCTCATTAACGGCATAACTTTATATCTTTCATGATTTTAGTAAAATAAATTTGTACAAAGCAAAGTAGAAATGTCTAGGCTTAGAAGATATGCTCCATGGGGAAGGGTAATATGGCAGCTTCACTTGAGGCGAGGTACCATGAGGGCTGAAGATTGACTAGACCTCTGTGCCTGTTGGTACGCAGAAGGTATTTGATTTCCCTTCTACCACCTATTCGAAAGCCAATAGAGGTATTCCCGATCCGACACCTAGGGACACACCCTCTAAGGTTTACAGGATCCCTAAAGAGACCTAAGCAACCAAGTCTGCCACTTCTGAGTAAAAGAACTAGATCTCTCCAAACGGCCATGGCCAGATTCAGAAGCGGGCATCTTAGATGCATGAAATTCAATCCTCTCTGCCTCTCCCGATGACCTACTGGATTGTATAGGCGTCTCGCTGAGACAGCTGTCTACTGAGCAGAATGACGTCAGTGATTTACTTGTGCTGTAAGGTCTCTTGGACTTGGTGTAAGCTTTCTTGCTCCAAGGGGATTAGCAACAACAACAACAGAAGATATGCTGCAAATCTTGCCATTTTCATTTCATCATCAAAGAAAATTTGGGATTAAGGAAGAATTACACAGTGTTTCATTTAAAAATAAATTGGTTTCAAAAAATATCTTTCAAACTAATTAACTAATAGCTTCATTTATACTAATAATGATCTTCTTGTGAATATTTCAGACATAAAACTGACAGGAAACGAAAATGCCTTTTCTAATTTCGAATAAATTTTGTTTTTGCAAAAAAAAAAAAGAAAATGAAAAAAAAAGAAAGAAAGGAAGAAGTTTTTCCTATTTCTGTCTAACACTAACTGAAAAGGCTTTCAATTTATTAAAATCGGTTATACAGTTATAGTTAAATTATATGTCTTTAGGTACTAGAACCTTGGAGAAGAGTGTAGCGACTATTTGCTGTTCTTCTTACAACCATAAAAACAAAGTCCCAAGAAGGGTTAAAATACCCTTTTATTTCACTCAAAGTTGGCCCTTCTCGGGCTTATAGGAAAGCCTCCTCTTAGGCTTTAATTTAAGATAGAAAATAACAAACTAAATTTATTCTAATTAACTTAGCCGAAGCTGTACAGAGATAACTAACCGAAGCAGCCCACAATTAAACCTTACGGGCGAATACTACAGGCACGTAAGACGACAGTCGAAAGTAGCAAGATAGACTTAACCCTTTCGCGCAGACTGTCACGTATACGTGCCAACAAGAAAGACGTTCATTTCCAGGCCGACACGCTGGCATGCCAGAGCGTTTTCTCGTTCATCCCCGACCGTCTCACATTTGTGCAAGTGTCCTGGAACATTTTAAAAACTATAACTTTTGGCACAAGATGGTATTGTATGTCCATATGGCTTCAGATAAATGTAGATTTGACGTTCTGCTCAAAATAAGAGTAGCATGACTCATATGGTATGAATAGCCATATAACTCATAGTCCATATGGTTTCAGATACATGTAGATGTCCGTTTAAATACTCTACAGGACATTGTTAAACAACACGTTGCTACTTCGGTAATTTCATGGATTTAGGCTTAATAGCAAAAACCCTCCGGCTCTGGACAGACCCTCGCGAAAGCGATAAGCGCGCATTTGCGCTTCCCTTCGCTAAGGGATTAAAGCAACGACGTGGCCCAAAAGCAGAACCCGCTCTACTGAGAACTTCTGAGCTCTTTTACGAAACTGACTAAACTTCCTTTTAAATATTGGTTCAACCTTATTTGCATAGAAAGCGATAATGAAAACTCATTCTGGCTGGGAGTTGTAGGTGGGAAACAAGAATTTAAAGAAAAGGGTTTCAAAATTAAAAACAACTATTAGAAAATTAAAGTAATGTCTACACGCTCATTCATAAAAGGAAATCCTGCAGCTTAATATCTATCAATTAATGTGTCACCTTGCCGTATTGATAAAAGTACTAAATCTATCATTGGATGAATGGATATCTCCCTATCTTTTGAGAGACAACAAAATACTTTTGCTTCTGTTGAAGTGGAAAATGGTGGATAAGTTGACGTCTTAAACAAAGAAGAATGTAAAAATGGCTACTCGATAGAGGGCACCATAAAATTGTAAAAGGATATTTATCTAATCAACACCTTCTCGAAGTAAAATTCAACATTAAATTATGGCTGCTGTTGACCACAGAAGACGGAATAATTTATATCCTTCTTTTGATAACCACACACGATAGTCAAAGAAGGCCTTCTCTAAAATCCTTAGGGTAGATACATTTTACCATTCCATTTTTCCAGCATCTACAGCTGGCCGAGTGGTAAAACAGTTAAATCCTGGCAAACGGGCTAATTCCGTGCTGGTTTCCCGCTTTTTCTCATAAAACAGCCATGACGAATTAGAACTACGCTGTCTCAAAACATTCCCCACGGAGCCATAGCTTTCCATACAGCTAAACCTTCATGTGCTCTACCACAATCCAAATAATACTAACAAAATTAATAATACCGTAGATTCACTACGTTTTCTTGAAGTGCAAAAAGTAATCTTCACCCCGAAGTTTAATAATTAAATATAAACCTATCCTTCAAAATTTAATAACCGCTAATTGTATTTAGGCTACTTTCGTACAATCACAAAGTCCTAGTAAATGACATCTCGGGCAATTTTAATCATATGCGAATGATGTTTCTGAGAAATTCGGATCAAAATGTATTTTGTTCACTGGAAAACTTTTTCCTGTTGGCTGTCATAAAAGTTTAAGTTTCGTATAATTTTAACACAAAATGCTTTGGGACAAATCAACAGATTAGTTTTCTATTACTTCCTGTTCTGCTTAAGCAATACAATCCAAAAATTTAAATTGTCTGTTTAACTAATTCTGTTATACTGTTTTAGGTATTGCACAAAGGTTCATTCGGAGAGTAATGAAAAAGTCTACTTAAAATTTCATTAATGGCACAGCTCATCCAAACCCATATGTTATTCGAGAGACTGTTTCTTTACGCAAGTGCTTTACTCGTTAAAGTTATATCTGCGCCATGAATAAAAATGTATTTCTAATTAACTCTCTTTGGTGAAATGTAGTTGTACAGAAACAGAATCGTTATAAAGAAGTGACTGTTTTAGTCACTTCTTTATAACGATTCTGTTTTCTTATTCTTTTACTTAGTTGTTGTCTGCGTACATTCTTCTTCAATAGATAACAGTTACAGGAGTCTAAATCAGTGAGAGTACGATGAGTGATAAATCGATCCTCCAGCCCAATTTACCGACTGCCTGCGTTGTGGCAAAAGATGTATGAAAACGATTGAGGGCACTTAGCCGTCAACCACTTAGCTAACGAGACAATTAGCCGACACGTACATTTAGCCAAAACGGTTAGCCTAGAGGACACTTAGCTGGCATGAATATTTAGCAGACAGGTAACTTAGTCGACAGGGACATTAGCTGACTAGTCACTTAACTGACAGGGACATTTAGCAGACAGGACACTTAACCGACACTGACATTTAGCTATTTTTTGCATTTAACTTACACGCACTTTTGCCTGACAGAACATTTAGCCGGCGAAACATTTAACCAATAAGACGTTTAGCAGACAACGCGTACACATAGACAAAAAACACGCGACAATGTTTTAGTAAAATTTGTTCATATTGATCTGAAAACAAAAGGCTCTTCCCAGGGTACCTAACGGGAAGGTTTATGACTAAGTACCATATTTTTGATTTGGTTTAATATTGAAGAATTTATGAATTTTAAAATTAGACAGAAAAGCATCTGTATTTTGGTGTAGATTTTGAGATCAATTTCCAGAGTAAACAGACATAGGGTGAGCGGAAGAAAATTGGAAAAAGGAAATTTCAGCAGTTGGAAGGGAGAAATGATTTCATATGGAAGGAATGAGGGAAGCGAAACGAAAATAAATGTAGCGTAAATTGGATTTCTTTGAAATCTTTCAGTTTAACAAAAGCTTTCTTTTTTATTTAATGACATCAATTTTTCACCGCTTTCAAAATTTTAGTATCTTAGCTTTTCCGCGTTTCATTAATATTCTTCGCGACATAGGGCGTTACGCGTAAATGAGCCAGATTACCTTCGAAAGTCATCTGCAAAAGCATTACTTTCCTTAGACAAATAGCCCTCAAGAGCTTTGCCGTAATCAAATAAACCAAACCGAAATAAAGCGACATTTGTGTGATTACACTCCAAATTGATTCCAACATCTACGCCAAAATCAGGTTGCTTTTCTAATTTTAGAACCAAGAGTTTCATTAATATTAAATAAAGTCAAAAATATGGTACTTATTCATAAACCTTCTTGTTAGGCATCCTGGAAACAACCCTTTTTTCAGAAAAAAAAATATCGCAAATTTTATTAAAACATTGGCCGCATTTTTTTTCTCTATATGTACGTGTTGTCAAATAAACGTACTATCCCCTAATGTTCTTTTTGGTTAAATGCCGTGTTGCTTAAGTGTCCTGCCGGCTAAATGTCCTGTCGACGAAATACGTTTCGGTTAAATGTCCTATCGGCTAATTATCCGTGTCGGTTAAATGTGCTCTGGGCTTAATGCTCCTGTTGGTTAAATGTTCTCTCGGCTAAATGCCCATTTAGGCTAACTGTCCTGTCGGCTAAATGTCCGTGTGTCGGCCAAGTGTTTTGTCGGTTAAATATCTAGGTTGGCAAATGTCCTATCGGCTAAACGTCCATGACAGCTAAATGTCATGTCAGTTAAATGTCTGTGTGGGTTACATGCGCTGTCGGCTAACTGCTCGCATTGCCTAAATGTGTCAGCTAAATGTCCTTCCATCAAACTACTGACTCCTGTCGGCTGTCTTGTCGGCTAAGTGTTATGGACCTATATGAAGATGCGTATTATTATGGTGAATTCCAATTTCGATCAGGTTCTCGCTTCGTCCTTGTTCCTTGTGAGTTTAATGCGAAGTTACATTGACTCAAGTACTGTATGTGTGCCTTTACAATGCATGGGTTTTTAGTAAGACGTTCGTCTGTCAGAAGAAACTTAGTTTCTTTTTGTTTTGTTTCTTTTTTTTTTTTTTTTTCAAATTTTGATTTTGAAAGCTGTTTTTGGCAATATGTGCAGACAAATAATACAAGGAATTTGGCAACGAGTTTTCAGCGGTTGAGTAAGATTTTTTTATTTTTGTTACTTATGCTCACTTTCTTTACAGTAACATCAGCCCAAGCCCACGAATTCCTTGTGGCAAGGAGCGCAAGATACGCCTGTCGTTGGCAACAGCCTTGAGTACCTTACTGGTGACATTGCGATGTAGCTCAATTCCGCCCCCAGTTCAGATTGAGAGCACCCTGAGGGGGACAGGTCCGAGGGTCTCCTACCCCTCTCCCCTATACAACCTATACAACTTGTTAGAAATTTTACCTCTTCCTCATATTTCATGTTTATATCTATAAGATATTTAGCGATATTTATTAGGAATCACAAATCATTCAATCACTCATATCATTCCTAAATCAAATATCTATTCATTTTGCTTCATCGGAGAACTCTATTTCTTCAAACACTGTCGCGTTCCAACACCATGAAGAATCAGGGAATGTAGATGAACTAAATTACATCACCGGCAAAGGATCCTAGTCACGCAAAAAGAAAAAAAAATGATTTCATAAAAGCATTTCGTATACCTAACGTCTCTGTACCCAACGAGTAGCCTTAGTTTTTCTTACAACTAAGGTCTTTTTTTTTGGTAAATGATACTGGTGGTATTTCAACATGTGCAAAACAAATTCTTTTCCTTCATCTTCTATCTTGAGTATTCTGTCTGTTGCGGAACCACCAAGTTTTCTCCTTACTTCGCAGAACTGAAACTCTCAAGAAAGGATATGTCTTCCATAATAAAAAATGTACTTGACAGATTTTTGTATTTTATTTATGTTTGAAGAACTTCTTCAACAAATTTAATTGTAGATATTCCTTTTGCTAAACATAAACTTATGTTATATCACCCTGCACATCGATAGTTTTACTAGTGCTAAGTTCTATGAAGAATAAGATTAAAAGAGTAAGAAAAGGGCAAAATTTGAAACTTTTAATAAAGAACGTCAGATTCTGATTGCCAGATCATCTAATTTTAAAGCAGTTTTCTCTTACATTCTGTTTCTGTTTCTGTATATTCTGTTTCTGTCAAGACTATATGTCTCCATGATAGGATTTTGATCCGGTCATGAAGCCCTTGTAAATGTGCATTGCAAATGAATATGCTAAGTAAATTAAATGGTTAAGAAACCAAGAATTCTGCAAACATAAACACAATTTCAAACGTGTTTTTTAACATAAAAATATCTATAAGCAGTTCCCGAGAAGATATTTTGTGTAACTAAGCCTGAAGTTATCATCATCAAAAGACACACGAAGCGCCGTATTCTCAAAGAACTTGAGTTTTACGGGAGGATAGTTCTCATAGTTCATTTTTCTAAATATATCGACATAAAAGTCGCCTCTAAACTTAGCTAGTCCAAGTACGCAATCAATCTGTTAAACTGGAGGCCTTTCCATTAGTTTATATCCATTCCTGGCAAAACTTTCCGCTTAATAACATCAAAAAACAGAGTAACTTCTTCACAGACATTCCACTTATTATGACCCATGCATCGCTGAGCTTAAAATGCAATGCCTCTAGAAATGATTTTACAAAAGCTGCACAATCTGCAACACGAAATTCTTTGGTGCACTTTGGACTATCCCCCTTTTGTAAATGATAAAAATGATTTCGTTGACACATTGTGCTCAGCAATTTAGTAAAAATGTTTCAGCGTTTGCTGAGACTTTTCTGAAATCAAACCTATTATAACATGAACCATTTTATCATTTTAAATGCGATATTAGTTCATCAAAAGGGAGTTTATTCCATATAGTCTGGTCCAGTAGTGGCGAAATAACCTCTGATGGACAATGACAGTCTGATGACCAGACTGTCATTGATGGACAGTGGCCTGATGGACTACGGTCACTGATGGACTGGGCCACTGGACTCTATCAGTGGTCCCAGCTGAGCCCTGATAGTTTGATCTCAGTTGAATTCCCGCTAAACGTGCTAGCTGCATAAACACTACCCTATCCTTCCCCTCATGTGTAACAAGAATACGATCAGTGCCCCTTGGAACGTTCTCCCAGAACACCAAATCTTAACCATCTCATTGCTAATTTTAATTTTGGCGGAATTTATAGAATATCTTGTTGTTATGGTTTGGTAAATAGCATCCATATTAAAATAGCTTTAGCGTTTCGCTCCAAGGACTCAAGAATCACCAATTTACGTTAGGATAAAAATATTAAACAAATCTTCAACAGCTAATCGTAGCTGGACATTTAATCCCAATTTTGATTTCGGTTCTGTGAAATTTATCCAGGAAGCTTCTTCAGTTGGTGAACTGGTTCATTTTTTTGAAACCTTTTACATTCACAAAAATTTATCAACTTCAATTTAATACCATTAATTTAAATCTAGGTCTTCCACTGTTTTCAAAATTCTAGTACGTCTACTTTTTCATACTGCGTTACAATGTTCCTAAAACAGATGGTGTCATGTTTGGTTTTGCTTTGCTCCGGCACTTTTTACATATAAATGGTACTCTATGCTCGAATGTCGTGAAAAAGTTCTTACTTTTAAAGACGAGAGCAGTATATTTGATCATGCAAGAAATCGATGCGAATATATTTAAAGTACACATCCACGAAAGATTGCTGTTTTGCTGTACTTTAATTAAGCAGTTCTTAGTTAATTAGTTTACTTCATAAAAAAACTTTCGACAAATTTTTCTTTTTATGATTGCTAAACAAGTATCTCTAGTATTTCTATTTTCTAATGTACTTATCAGGTTCTTTAATACTTAAAATTTGGTTTCTCCCCCCCTCAATTAGTAAAGTGTATTAATGTAATCATTTTTGTGCACGGCGCAGAAAAAAAAAGTGCCGATTGACGAAATTCAGCTTGCGTTTTTCATGTGTCGAAAGGGCGACTTAAGATATGTATTACATTTATATATAGCATTGTTCTAATATAGGTATTTTGACACAAAATCGGACTTTTTCTGAAATGAGATGGCAGTTGTTTTCCATATTTCGATTCTACGACTCAAATTATCCCTAGGTATATTAAATTTTGTAATTTCTAGTGAGAAATTTATGGAGAAATTCAAAAATTTATTTTGGGGCATTTTTTTCAGTTCGCGGCCAAGAATAATTGGCGAATTTATTAATTTATAGCAACCTATTTTCCTTTCCTTTTTTTCATTGTACAAGGTACAAAAAAAAAACTTTGTTCATACTTTCAAATAATTTTAACAAAGTGCTTAAACAACATTTGGCGTTATTGTCGCTTATAACATACATGCCAAATTTCAAAACCTCCAATATATAAATTCATGTATATCTTCGGAAATTTTTAATAAAAAAGCTCTAATTTTTTGCAGGTGTGCTTAGAAATACATCTACTTTAAGATGATGTTAAAATTTTTATAGGCTGTAGCAAAAACATTTTTTGGAAAATTTATAAAAAATATTTAAAAATGCAAATTTTAAAAATAAATCATAAAACATGGGCGAATTTTGTTTGGAATGAATCTAAATTTCCAAATCTGAAAGGAGGAATCCAATAAGTTTAATAAAAAAAGAGATATTCATAAATATATACCAAATTCAATTAACATGGAGGAGCGAAAATTTTGAGAGCTAATTTTTTAAAAACTACTCGAGCGATTTTTACAAAACTTGGTAGTTTGGCATAATCTGAGGCGTAGAATCGAAATATGGAAAAACATTTGCATGTCATTTCAGGAAAAATCCGATTTTATATCAAAATAACTATATTAAAACAATATTATATATAAATCTAATACATATCCTTAGTCGCGCTTTCGAAACATACCAAACGCAAATCGAATTTCGTAAATCGGCCCAGTAGAACGGGTGATATAGAATTATCCTTCAACCCCCCCCCTTAGTGTACATTATTTGTTGGTACTTTACTAATCGAGACCGTATTCAGAAATTCACGTATGTATGTATGTGAGTGTACGTGTGTGTATATACACTCATATATACGTAAGTACATGCATACGTGCATACGTGCATACATACATACATGCGTTTCTGTAACAGAAAAGGTCCCGATAACAGGAAAGCACTGTTTAACGAAGATGAAAAATGCAATAGTTTTTTATCCATTTGATTTTCCAACAATATTTATAAACTTTATTTAGTTAATAATCATGTTGTCTCAGCTCTCCTGGAAATCATTTGTATTGCATTCATATATGTATTACCTTTTGAGAAATTTGATAAGAATGAAAAATGTAATATATACAACATGATATTTTCTCTATTATTGACTATTTTTCATTCAGAAACTCAAAAGGTTCATCAATGATTTGAAAGTATAGTTTGTAGTGTAAAATACTAATGTTAAGAACAAAAAAATGTGTGTTTAAAATCGAACACTTAACTTTTTTTTCCAGGTTGAGAAGTTATGCAACTGAAAAAGTCACTTACGATTATGCGAAGAACAGAATTGGTGAATTCTTTCTTCTTCCTCTTGAAATTCACTCTTATAATCTTCTTGCCTTATTACTAATATTTAAATTTGAAACTATGGAAATTTTCTTGCAACAGTATAATTACTTAAGTTTATAGAGTCGCGTATTCTTTGTTAACATAAACTCGCCAGCTCTAGAAAAACTATAGCGGAATTATCCTCAGGTCTTTAACAATAGGCAGGCAAAGTCAGACGAAGGGTGTAAATAGGCCTTTTTTCGATCACAAGGAATTCACAGTCGACCCCAATGCGTTTACACAAGCCAACACTTCTAGCTTAACGTAAGCAAGTAATGCTGAACTTAAATGTAATTAAGTTAGTCTAATAGCTTACAGGATAAAGTAAACGCGCGGGAAGTCTCTGTCTCGTAGAAGCCGGCGAGGCAAGTCTAATGGCTAGAACTACTCAATATCTCAATAAATCGCTAATGGGTTTACATAAGCCAACAGTTCTGATTTAAATTAAATAAGTAATGTTGAACTTAAATGTGATTAGATTAGCCTAATGACTTACAGGATAAAGTAAACGCGCAGGAAGGCTCTGGTTCGTAGAAGCCGGCGAGACAAGCCTAATGGCTAGATGCATTTAGCGCCACAGAATCAAATCGCTAGTAAGTCACGGTACCAACGTGGCTTCAAGTAGGCATAACAAGCTCCAAAATCAACTTGTGAAACCTTCGCTGAAATAGAACTTCTTTCTCCCTTAATCTGAATAAACGCGCGCTATCTAATTTACATTATAGCAGGAAAGCGTGGGGGAAAATGAGAACGACAGAAAAGTTGCTCTAACTAAAAATTAACTATTAGTCAAAATAAATAAATAAATACTCACAAGTTTCATCTAGAGTATTTCATTTGTTTAAATAAGATTATTCTTCTAATTTGTATGAAACGTCCTCGTTCAAAACTTAAATAACAGCTATTTGCCAATATTACTTTTTGAACATATTTTGTGTGTAATAATTTTTAGACTTTTGATTTTAAATTTTATTTTCCGATTAATCACAAAAAATATGTGCGTCATTTAACACTGTCCAAAAGTGTACCGCAGTTTTATTTTAAACTAAGATTGTTAATTTTAAAACCTTCTAACCAATTTCATTTTAAATGACCATTTTCTGCAGTTTCGCTCATAAATTATTGTGCAAAAGTTATAATGTATAATGCTAAATTTAATATATGAATACTGATGTGCTGTTATAATTTTCTTCTAATAACCGTAACTTTCCGCTTTTTAAAATTTTGTTTTGTTATATACTGTCAATATCACTGACATGCAACTGTAATATTTCTATAGAGAAAGGCCAAAATTCTATTAAGATGTAGTGTGAAGCTTTTTTAATATTTCTGATTTTTTTATTTATTAAAATACTTGATCGAAATTCATTCTTTTTTATTTGTTAAATGTTTTAAAAATTCTTTTCCCAAAGCAAATTTTTACTTGCTTGTACGAAGTAAAAAGGAAGTATTGTAATCGCGAAAAATTTCGGGTATCATATTTCAACAAAAATATTCATTTCGGCCGCTTTCGAATGCAATTTAACAATGTTTTTGCGTGGTATCTGAACGTAAGGGCAGAATACAGGATCTTTTTCCCAAAAAAATTATAAAATTGATTTCAAATGGATTCTGAAGAGACTTTTTCGTGGCATCTGTGCGCTCGTATGTGCGTATGTATGTATCTATGTATCTGGTATAATTCAAAAACGAATAGCCTCAGAAGGTTGAAATTTAGTGTATAGGACTGCTATAACATGTAGATGTTCATCTCCTATTTTGATTGCAGTCTGACTCACCAGAAGTATATAAGTATATGTATAAATATATCAACTCTGTTACTCGGCTCAATGAGCTCAGTTTCCTTATTCTTATATATTTGTAAATTGTGCCCTTTTTGCTTTCAAACAATTGAATTGTGTTGTTCTTATCTTCCGGTTAAGGTTTTTATGCCTTTAGTTAACCTGCATGTTATAATTTCAGAATTATCAACAATTTAAAAGTTGTTTAAGAGCGGCTAAGCCTAATTATTTTGGCCATAATGGCTATATTTGTTTACATTTGAAACTTAGCAGAATAGTGGATTTGTTGCCAATTTAGAGAAACTAAGCTTCGCAACAACAAAGATAACTCCTTCTTTTATTATTGCGGATTAAATCACGCGTAATCCATTCTGGAATTTATTCGAGGGAATAACTGTTTAACATTTGCTTCGTAATTTTTAATGTAGATATTTTGAGTTTTTATGTATTTCTGCCTTATCGCGAAGTAAGATCTGAATTAATTGAATGAGAAATACTGAATTGTCTGTGAAAAACATATTTTTAATTACTTTTATACATCTTATACATCGTTTTAGATTTATTATAGTATTTGACTCGAACGTGTGGCAAAGATTCCGTAATTCTTCAGACGATATAATTATTTGTGCATTCTGAGTTATAAATGAATGAGATGTAACGCTGTTAAGTGAACCTAGCGACACAGTGTCAAGAAAAATGCGTGTAATTTAATACTCCGTATAAGGAAGTCATGTGGTACACATCAGATTTTTATTGATGGAAATTTGCCTATATAAAATAAGGAAAGGATGTATGTTATATAAAATATATTTACATTTAGGACATAATAAAATGGTAATAGACTGTGAATTGATAGAATAAAATGAATTGTTTCCTAATGTCTTAATAAAAGTTGATTAATTAGTAAAAACAAGTTGTTTGCGGATTCATTATTAAGATATAAAAAATAATTAGTAAATTTCCGGATTCTATAATAAAATATATAATAATATTAAAAATTATATTCATTAATAAAATACTGAATTAAATCTGCTTCCCAACAGCACCAAAATTGCTGGACACTCTTAGTTCAACTGTCGAGTTCAAATCCTGACGGCCGGACTTCCTGCTTGGGAGTTTTCATGGTTTTCTCCATGTGATATGTTGGCACAAACCATTTCCCTTAACACATTCTCCATGAAAACTTAGGAAGTTATTCCTCATGTGCTTTTTATATTCAAATAAGCTAATCTGAGTTAAAGTAAATCAAATCTCTTTTACTTCAATATTTCATGCTTGTTATTTAACAAGATCATTCTTATTTCTTGCAGTTTTACGAGCAGGAATAATTCAAGGTCCATTTTTTATCTATGACAGACCAAAGTAAGTATGGAGGCCTTTTGTTAAATTTAAACGCAACTGAACTTCATTTATTTATTACAAAATGACGTCATTTTATGTATCCTTAAATGTTAAAATCATTTTAAGTATCCTTCAATGTTAAAAAATCTTGGCATTCATTTTCGCATTTGTTTCAGATTCGTAAATTTCGGAGCCCTAGGTTCTCTAATTGCCCGTAAGCTTGCACGTGCAATCGTTGGTAAAGGTAAGGTACTACATATATTAAATCCTTAAATCCTTGATGATTGGGCGATCCCTGTAATCGATTTAGGAAGCAGCTTTACTAGGTGATTTGACTGATGCATAAAGAAGGACAGACTTGCACAGATAGACCTGGAAACAGATACATCACATAATTTTATTTCTTGATACTTTATCAACCATAAATCCGATTCACTCGTTATCATGGATGCAGTAGACATCTTACAATTTTTAGAAACTTACATTTTTCAGACTATGGACGATAGAACAGAACTTAGCCGCAACTTGTTAGCAGAGCAAAGGAAAGTCAAAAAATAAGTATGCATTCAGCAGCAGCGAGAGATATAGAGTCGGTTCTTTGTTGAAATTTTGATCTGTTGTTGGATTAAAAAGGAATTCGTGGTGCTGTGCGTTACACAAAATGACATGACAATGATTAATTTCGAAATGATTCACCTTAGGTTCACTTACGATGCACCTATTTATACATATAAAGATTGTTTTGCTTGTTCGTTTGTTTTAAAGATTGTTTGTTTGTTCGCTAATAACTCAGTCACTACTATAGCTATCGTCACTGAACTTTCTATAATTCTTTTCTTGGTCCTGAAGAAATTCGACGTCCACTTTTTTCCAAAAAAAGTAGCCAAAATCAGAGATATTAATTAAAAACTCGGAAAAACGATAATTTTCGCCCTCATATTTCCGAGTGGCAACAGTCTCGCAAGCTGGAGATGAAAATCTGCTTTATTTCGAGAAGTGTTGCCACTGCTCGCTTTGAAATCGTACAGTTTGTTAAAAAAAATTCCGTGTTTTACTATGAAATAAAATTAGCATTGCCAAACATTAAATACATTACTCCTGATTCCAAAAATTCGTGGGAAGCTATTTCGACTATTCCCATCTTCTAACGACTTTAATCACTCGAAATATTAATTAAAAACTCTGAAAGTGCTAATTTTCGCACTCATTTTTCCAAGTGGCGGCAGTCTCACGCGTTAATACAGATGCTTTATTTCGGAAAGTATTGCTACTCCTCGCTTTCAAATCCTAGAATTTGTTAATTAAAATTTTGTAAGTTTTACAAAATATAATATATATATA
>KK116592.1:173298-184772 GCA_000611955.2 Stegodyphus mimosarum
AATTTGTAAATATTGTATATATCTTCTTTTATTTTTTACTCTAGTGAGCATCTGCTCCATTTAAGATTATCATAAAAAACTATTATTAATTTAATGTAAGCTATTTTTTGTATACATATTGTTAGAAACCTACTAATGATATTCGATGAGGGGTAGGGCCTTCGGCCCAGGCATCCTGGTGCCAGCATCATGCGACGCTCCAAGACTCTCAGGGTGAGAGAGCTTTTAGTCTCAGATCATGGTCATTCTATTCGACGTTCGCCTGACCAGCTAGCAGTTAAATTCTAAGCCATAGTGCTTTTACGTGATTGCTTATTGAAATAAGTCCAAGGGCGTCAGTATTAGTAAATATTGCTACGCACCATTTCGTTAGAGGCCAACCTCGCGTTATAGCTCTGTGAGCGACGACTGTTTAATTTCTATTTAGCTTTAGTTTAAATTTATCTGATTGTTCATTTTAGACCCAAGTGTGGTCTTTACTTTCTGTATCCCTCCCGAGTTGGGAAGTGGTTGTAAATAATATTGATTTAATAAAAGAGGATTTTAAATCCCTTTCAAGTGCAGTTATTCTACCACTTAATCACAGTATCTACAACCAGAACATAGCTGCATTCAGCTCCCTGTTCCAGATCAGGACTTAAGGACTTTAAGGAGTTTCACTAAGATGTTTGCCAAGACTACGCACAGAACACTCCCCCCTGACAAATTTACATATTTGTTTCAAATTATTTCCCCAGTTTTATCGAGTGATTAACGTAAACATATTTATTCTATACTTAATTCGGAAAGCAATCATGTATATTGTGAAATCATATGATGATTATTTAAGACAATAACAGCATATTTAAGATTATTTCAAACAAAGTGGAAAAGATATTTATGTTTCTGTTTTACGTATGTTAATACTGACGTCAACATTATAGGTCGCAGGCTTGATAGGAAGGGTAATAATGTAAAATGGTGGAGCAGACAAGCAAGCAAAAAATATAAAGAGAAGTCTCAATGTATCGTACAACGATACAAGAGATACGCAATGAGAGCTGGTGCATTCACACCTAAGGTAAGAAACATTAGATTCTTTCTCCTTCGACGTATCATTATCATTATAAGGGCACAGCCCCGATCTTCCTATCCGGGGCAAGCCTTCCGTATGATCAAAAAATGGGACTGGCCAGAAAAAAACGAACATAAAAAAAAACAAGTAAGGTCCAAAATCTGATTCTCAGTACCGAATTCCGATTCTATCTTTGTTCGCATTTATAATTTTCGTTATTGTCTTTGCAAAATCTTTCAAATTTGAATAGTTCCTTTTAAAATCTTCCTTAAAATTTCTTTTTATATTTCTCTCTTGCACTCCGGGTATGCGTACATTCATCGACGAAAAGTGTCCGCCGAAAACATGTTGGCAAAAACATCGCGGACGAAAACTTTGCGGAGAAAAACGCAAGGTGAAAACGTCATGGGACAAAACATCGTGGGAGAAAAGAAAGCGAAGAGAAAACATCGTGGTACAAAATATTGTGGTCGACAATAAAGCGGTTCAAAAACTTCGCAATTTAAAAACATCGTCGTCGAAAATATCGTGGCAAAAAATAAAGTACCTAGACATCATCGCATGGCGATAACATTACACACATGAGTTTTCAGATTTTAAAAGTTGTAATTGCATATTCGCATAATGATTTCGGAGCGTAAGAAGGAAACAGGGATATTTTTACTTCTACATTTCATATCTTTGAATGAACTGATAGATTTTTGCTGAAAAAGTAAGAAGAAAATTTAAGCATTTAAAAATTGAAAATGAGTATAAAATTAATATAACTTATAACACTTAATTTAAAATTTACATAGTTAATTAAACTCGTACAATTATTTATCTTCCTTTTGCAGAATATTTTTAGACTGCATTTTTCATTAAAAATTATCAGGAAAAATTTATAAAAGAAAGATTAATTTATTAGTGATATTTCTTATATAACTATGTAAATTTAAAATTCTGTTAAGTGCTAGAAGTTGCATTAATTTTCTACTCATTTTCAAATTTTAAATGTTTAAGTTTCTTTCTTACTTTTCAGCAAAATTCTGTTAGTTCATTGAAAAATATGAAATACGGAAATAGAAATATCCCTCTTTCCTTCTTGCGCTCCCAAATCATTATGCAAACTTTTACAGCTTTTAAAGCTTTTAAAACCTTTACAGCTTTTAAAGCCTGAAAACTCATGTGTATTATGTTATCGTCATGCGATGATTTGTAGGTACTTTAGTTTTTACCATGACGTTTTCGATGACGATGCTTTTAAACTGCGAAGTTTTTGAACCGCTTTATTTTCAACCACGATGTTTTAGAACTGCGATGTTTTCTCTTTGCTTTCCTTTCTCCCACGATGTTTTGTACTACGACGTTTTCGCCTTGTGTTGTTTTCTCCGCGACGTCTTCGTCCGGGATGTTTTTGGCTGTAACCCAACGAAGTACCTGGCGTTTCCAAACTTATCACGTATTAAGGATTTATCATTATTCTGCAGATGGAACCGATTAAAATAAGCCGGAAAACTCCCATGATTGGTCAGTACCTGATTTATATCAACATTATTTATAATATTCATCGTCTTATTTAACTTTATATTTTTCAGTAACTCTTTTTTTGTTATTAGACGACTCCAGCAAAAATTTCATTCTGTATAAATCCAGTTTTCCATTTCAGCAATGGTTTTATTTCTTGAACCTTGGATGTCAAAATTAGCGGTCCCATCCTCAAGTGCCACCATTTTAGCAAGGGTGTCTGCCCTATCATTTCCGACAATCCACTGTGTGCTTTCACCCAGTGTAATTTAACAATATGTTTTCTTTCAGCCTTTTTAAACAAGCTTTCTATTTCATTAGTCAGTCGATTTTTATGATCTGGTTGATCTGGTGACTGTAGCGCAGATAGGACATCAGTATAAGTATTTATAAAACATCGAGTTGTTAATTGTTTATTAATCTAAATCAAAGCCTTTGTCAATGCGTATAGTTCTGCTTGATAAACGAATTCATTGGTTTAAATTTTATTCTCATATTGTCTATCTCCACTCCATGAAAATAAATTACCACAGCGCTACCACTCCCCCATCAATTTCAGAACCATTTGTAAAAACATCTATTTCGCCACCAGAAGGAAAATCAAGACAAAATAATCCAAATCGTGTCATTGGGTGTTTTCTCCTTTGACGTATATAAGAAAATTAATGAGACAAGCGAAAAATAAATTGTTTTAAATATTTTCATAGATGATATATTTTTGCACTTTTTTTTTAGTCTTACGGAAACACTAAACAAACAGAAGAATGTGCAAAAGAAAATTTGTTCCTTGTTTCCCTTACTTGCTAAGGGTTTTGATAATGAAAGTATTCACTGGATAATTCTTTGATATCTGATTAGTACGTTAAGAATTATACTATTATTTTACTTTAAGGCCTCGTTCGAAAGGCTGACTTTGACTAAAGATCTCATTTTTTATTTAGCCTTTTTAAAGACAGTATCTTTAGATATCAAAAACAACTTATCTTTTCTTGCTCATTTATGTTATATTTGCAGTCCAAGTAAGAAGGCATTCGCTTTCAAATCCTCACGTAGCTTTCAAAAATACTTTTCATATTTGTGTAATGTGATATCTGCCTAAAACATCGCGGACAAAAACATCGCGGAGAAAACAACGTAAGGCGAAAACGTCGTGATACAAAACATCGTGGGAGAAAAGAAAGCAAAGAGAAAACATCGCAGTTCTAAAACATCGTGGTACAAAATATCGTGGTCGAAAATAAAGCAATTCAAAAACTTCGCAGTTTAAAAGCATCGTCATTGAAAACATCGTGGTAAAAAATAAAGTTCCTAGAAATCATCGCATGACGATAACATCGCACACAATGCCTTTTCAAGTTTTAAAAGTTGTAAATGCATGTTCGCATAATGATTGGGGAGCGCAAGAAGGAAAGAGGGATTCTTTTACTTCTGTATTTTATATTTTTGAATTAAATAGTAAATTTTTGCTGAAAAAATAAGAAGTAAACTTAAGCATTTAAAAATTGAAATTCAGTAGAAAATTAACGCAACTTATAGAACTTAACAGAATTTTAAATTTACATAGCTAATTAACAAAGGTTAATAAAAAGTAACTTTTTTATAAAGATTTTATTGATAATTTTTATGAAAACTACAATCTAAAAATGCTTAGAAAAATTAAGATCAATAACTGCATATCAAATTATTTTCTTTCACATTTGTTAATCTGAAATTGTTTTAGAGAAAATTATATTTTGTTTTGTTTGGGTTTATTCTTAAAGTGTCGTTAACATTTTCATGTTATAGCGTGCAATCAATTTTTTGGCTCTCGATTTGTTATCTAAGATGAAAGTTAATTACATAATATGCCAGTATGGAATTTCAAAATGCATGTGTGCGATGTTATCATCATGCGAGGATTTGTAGGAACTTTATTTTTTACCAGGATATTTTCGACGACGATGTTTTCAAACTGCGAAGTTTTTGAACCGCTTTATTTTCGACCACGATATTTCGTACCACGATGTTTTAGAACTGCGATGTTTTCTCTATGCTTTATTTCTCCCAGGATGTTTTGTACCACGAAGTTTGCCTTGCGTTGTTTTTTCCACGACACTTTCGTCCGCGATGTTTTTGCAGCGATGTTTTCGGCTGCAACCATGTAATGTACAGCACAAAATTCGTGTATTCACACGACATTTTCTTTCCTATTGATTATATAGATAATGGAAACAGATGAGTACCGTTTCCCTTCATGAGTCAGTGCTGTTTTCAAGCTAGTTTTAAGGAAGCAACTTATAGAGCTTGACTTTCTTTGGGAGCATAAACTAGCATCAAAATCCTAACAGCGAATGAACGCTGTGTTCGAAATTAACTACAAAGTCTTGAAAAGGTTTAAAACAAACCCTTCTATTTGACAGAATTTAAAACATAAACGCACTTCTCGTGCTTGACATAAGCAACCACCACTTGTGGCGGTAATTTAAAGTACCAGTCAACTTTAAACTAAAACATGGCCTAGCATTCAAATAGCACACAGTTTAACAGTAAGTTGGCTCAGAAATTCAACTGGTGTAACAACTCAAATGACGGCAGCTGTGACGTAAAGCCCAATAATTACAATTTGATCCGAACTTGCAAAACTAAAAAACATGGCCTAGAGAGGCAAAAACATGGTCTGTCTGATAATTTTAAAATCATAGTTTAAAGACTTTCAAATCGATTTGCATCCTTGTGAGTAAATAGTAAGAAATTACAGTAAAGGTCTAAATTATAATAAATGGTAAATTTAAATGATAATAACCTTATAGTGTCATTCTTTCTACTTAAGTATTACTGACAAATTTTGAAGACTTTTGAGTCTCTTATTTAAATAACCCATGTCCAAATCCTATTTGAATTTGACTGAAAAAACAAATTTTGTTCTTTTTCTACAGCTGGAAGTCTTTTTCTGTATTCGTTAAATCTTTTAGCAAGTAATGCAGCTTTAAATTTAGATAAACCACGATCATAAACTGAATAATTTAGATCTGACTGCGACAGTTTGTGACGCTTAAAAGAAACATCAGCATTTACTACAACTACTGATATATTCAATTCATCATGATATAATTCATTCCAATGCCATTACCATTTTCACTTTTATACGCCAAGGTATCGTTTATATTACGTTTAGGAATTTCAAAATCATAATGCATCGGTCTTGTAGTTGATGATAGAGAGAAAAATGCAATTGTATATGAAAAATATAGAATATTCCAGAAAATCGATTAAAAATAGTTATCGATGAAATGATCGCTAATTTCTCTCCATTGTATGACAAATTCAAAATGTAAATGGAGAGCTCCATTCATTTGCCATGTTGTAGAAGAGTTAAAGATTCATTCATAGGAAATACAGTAGAGATTGAGCATCCACTGATGTTCAACTTTCAGTCAAAACACAACTCAAAAGAATGTTTTCTTTTCTCTAAAGCACTTAGGTTAGGTTACTTAAGTCTGGCAAAGAACAAGGGAGCTTTTTCCCAAAGGTCACAGATACGTTCGTGAAGAATTTTCTAAAGGAATCTGGCCCATGTTTTACTCATATAGAAAACTAAAACCTATCCGTACAGCCATCCCGTTTGCTGTTACTGGAGCCAAGAGCGAACCAAAACTGTTCAGTTATCTTATTGCTTGGCCACTGGCGAGCCTTGTGGATGTCGAACAAAAATTAAATTTATACTTTATAAGGTATTTCTCCGGCTTTCTTCACATGCCTTCGTGGTATAGTGGTCAACACGCTTGTCGCGTATTCTAGAGGTACGTGGTTCAAATCCCGGCGAGGGCATTGCTCCTTTCTTCAGCTTCCTGACATCGAAAATAACCTAATAAATCTACAAATGGCGCCCGAACTAAACGGTGGTGGATGATGATTCTTCACCACCGGGATTTAGCCTAATCTCTAATCTAATCACCTCTAATCTCAAGTCGCCCTTTAAAGGGAGAGTATATGGTACACGATGCGTATTCGAGAGGTCCGTGGTTCGAATCCCGGCGAGGACATTGCCCATGTCTCCTGCTTCAAAATAACCCAATGACTCTCTCTACAAGTTGACAAATTAAGGGTACATCCTTTCTTCCTAATTTTACATAGAACAGTTCATTGCTTTGGAAAGAATGTATTTTTCTATTCTAATTACATTTTGCATGAGACTTAAAGAAAACCAGATTTCAATATATGTCCACTGCTATACGTAAAGAAAAAACGCAAGTGTTGAAGAATGATCACAAAGTCTAAAGGGTTTCTACAGAGTGTAAAAGAAGACTTAAGAGTAAATTATCGTCGAATATTTTACAAAATTTAAATAAAAATTTATAATGATGAAAACTTCTATTAAAACAATTTTTCTACTTATTTGCCATTATTATATTGCATTTTTGAAGGAAATATTTCACAGAAAGGAACTTCTACCTATCTGTGTAGAAAAGAACATAATCGGATATTATTATATGAATGACATTTGAGAGATTGTATAATGGTTAAACATTTAAAGAGTTAGTACAAGAACACAGAAGATTTAAGAAATTTGACTTAGTCTTAATAAATCTTCTATTGTTATAAAAATGTATTATATATGTTCGTAAGTATGTGTATGTGTTATATGTAAGCTTGTGTATTCTGTATACGGATATATAATATGTTATCGTTCCCAGATTAAAGCTAAAATTTTAGCTGACGGTACGGCTGACACTATAGGGCTGAAAGCAGCTTATTGGGTAAGAAATGTCTTTGATTTTAATAAAAGCAATTAAATAAATTAGTATATATTATACATCAATACAATATTTCTAATACCTTTATTAGTTTCTGTTCTTTATGGCTATTTTCTGCCGGCTACAACTAGTTTCTGCCAACAGCGGAGCAATTAGAACTATGATATCATCATGTTAACTAATAATTCCAACAGTAAACCACAAATTGCAGAGAAAACTACTGCAGTAATAAATTCAACTTGCGTAAACCCAATAGTCTATTAATCTGGTCTTAGTTTTTTCTCCCTCCAATGTATTAACCGTTCTTTATTTCTTTCATTCATTTTAACTGATTCATTGCTTATAAAAGTTAAAATAACAAAAACCGGAAAGGAAAATATTTGTGTTATTTTTAAAGTAAATGCTTTCTTAAATCTTGTTACCTAATTATTTATCATGAAGTTGAGGTGGATTGCATTCTAAATTTGCTCCAATCAGCAAACAGTTCATTCTTTGGTCAAACGTTCTTTCGAAGGAAGTTTTCGGGAAGAAGCAACCCTTGCGAATAATATTCCATTGGCTGTAGAAACAGCTCACGTGAGATCCGTATGCTGCAGCTGTTCTCTGAAATCCTACGATAAGCTTCAATTATCGATATTTTTTATGTTGTAATTCTTGGATGCCCTTTCCCAAGTCTTCTAAACATAGCTTAAATCTCCAGAATCAGTTTTCAGAAATTGCAGAGGACACTACTGCAGTCATTACGTTGTGCTTAGAAACACTTAATTTCTTGCAATTTGATCTTATGTTGCCCTGCCACCAATCTATTAACGGTTCCCGACCTCATTCAATCATCTTAACGCTTTACTTGCTCATAAAAGTTAAAATATTTTTGCAGAAAAATGCTATGATTATCACCAATGAATACAACCGCAGTAAGAGCGGCCAAACAAGCTGCCGATGAGTCCTTTGTCTATCAGTACTACACTAAGCCACCCAACCAGTAAAGTGGTTAACTTTGCTGACTACCGTGCCGAAGGGCAAGGGTTTGAATCCCGGAGCGGGTATGGATGTTTTCAAATGTATAGTGTCGGTGCGGCATGGTGGCACTTTCAATATGTGGCTAGCCGAAAGTCTTCTCGTGTGGTTTGGTGGAAGGGATGAGAGGTGGAAGACCCTTGGACCCGTCCCCCTGGGGTTTTGGGGCGGACCTGATCGCACTGTCAGCTGTAATGTGCACAAGGCTGTTGCCAACGGCAGACGTAAACTAGCGCTCCTTGCCATGAGGTATTTCGTGGTCTTTGACTGATGTTACGGTCAGACAAGTGAGCATATGTAACAACATACTATAATAAACTTTACGTACGAATACAGTTACGTACTAGAGATACAGGGTGTTTATAAAGTCCCGGATCCATTTTGATGTTTAATAACTCACAAAGTAATAAAGATAGATTAAAATTAATAACATACATGGTTAGATAGACTCAAAAAGTTTCATGACTCTTGTCAAGGAACTTCCACGTGTGCCCCCTTCGTCGCACGGAGAATATCAAGTCGATATTCAATTTTATGCCAGGTACCGGCAAGCATGTCTGCATCCACAGAGGCTATTACGGTTGTAATTCTGGCTTTTAGGTCATCTATGTTCGACACTCTTCTCCTGTAAACGTTGTCCTTTACAAAAGGAAAAAGGAAGGAAAGCTCCCAAAGGAAAAAGTCCAGCGGCGTTACATCAGGGTGATCTGGGTGACCAAGGAATTGGACCTCCTCGCCCAATCCATCTTCCTGTAAAATGGTCATTCAAAGAACTACGAACGATGGTACCCCAATGAGGTGGTGCACCATCTTGTTGCAAAAAGACATGAGGCTGAAGCTCTTCTAGTTGTGGAAATACGAAGTTTTCCAACATGTCTAAGTATACGACTGATGAGACCGTCTTTTCTGTAAAAAAGAAAGGCCCAATGACTAGGTCGTGCATTAGTCCACACCACACATTAGCCATTGGGGAATCCCTTTGTGCCTCATGGTATTCATGGGGGTTTTCAGATCCCCATAAAAGAGAGAAAAATGCAATTAATAAGCCGACGAGATTTAGAAAAGTACAGATATTTAGACTGGAAAATGAAATTATCTGAAATTAACCATACGCGCAGACGATATTTACAAAAGTAAAGATATTCAAACCTAAATAGGAAAATATATAAGTTATTCCAGCAATAAATACCATAAGTTTGTTTATATCTTCATTATTTTATGAGTTATTAAACATCAAAATGGGTCCGGGACTTTATAAACACACTGTATTATTTGAACGAATACTTTCCAATTTTGGTTCAATGGAAAATTATAAAAGGGACATAATTTTTCTTTTAATTTTTAATACCAGTATAATGTGTCACTTGGGTTACGCATACTTCAGTTGCATCATATGTAAGCATTAGAGAGCTTTTAAAAAACGATACAAATTGGTGGGTGCCGTGTAAATTCACGACAACAAGGTTATTTTCTTATGAAACCCTGTAAGTTAAGGTATGCTTATAGCTTCAGAATAAGTTACAGATTATACGAAATAGTCCCTAGCCTCATCATTTGTAGTTCTCATAATAGTCGTTGAATCTCGACCGAAGCGAGCAGCTACTGTGGGGCACACTACTTAGAAGTCCAATGGTTTGCGACGTTTTAAATTCTGACATGCTGATGCAATTTCTATCTTCTTACAGAAGACATAAAACGATAACAACACAAAAATCAACAGTAAGTGTGATTTCTGGATGCATAATTGGCCTTTATACTGCTTCCAAGTGTTATTTAGTATCACCTTTTATGCACAAATGTTGTCAAATATTAATTCGCATGAGACAACATATTTCGACTTTCATGCAAATTCGTTGCAATACACATTCCTTTGCATAAGGCATATTTTTATCTCCAGTTCATAGAAGGTCTAAAGGAATAAAAAGATATTTAACGAACTACTTTTCACGAAGATAATATTTTATTTACATTAAATACGCGCTTTAGAAAAATTCTTCACATACTTTTATCATCTTGTTTTCATACTGTATTTGAATGGCAATAAATCATTGTGTAGAATTTCATTTTGTAATTTTATTTTGTGAGACATATTCATATATGTGTAATAATTCAATGCGTAGAAGGAGGAATCCGGAAAATGCGATTGGGGTTCTCAAAATTAACTATTATAGATTTTATACTCTTCTCTTAAATTCATCTGTTTTCCAAATTTTTCAGAAATTTCAGTGCTCTTTTCATTCAAAGAATGGAAGCAGTATCACTTATACTGAAGTGGTATTAAGTTCCAAACTCAGTAAATTATGTTTTAAAATAATTTTACATTCTAAGTAACTTTGCATTTATAAGTAATTGTATTGCTTTATGATTTATTGATTGCAATATTTTGTTTAAATCATTTTAAGATGAAAAGCATTAATTAAAAGTATTATGATTTACTTGTAATGTAGTTTCGTATATTTGAAGTTAAAATAATAATAATAATAATAATAATACTGAATTTGATAAAAATTAGGTAAACAATTTTGACGATTTTACTTAGGTTCTTCATTACGATTAATATTTTTGTACTATTGTTTAAATGTCTCCGAATTTATGTTTTTGAATTTTTGCTGATTTGAAGAATAAAATTACTGTTTGAAAATTTTAAATTGTATTAATTTCTTTAATGTTTTCAATATAAAAATTGAAGGCTCTCACCCTATGAAAAAAATAATTTTTTTAATCTAAGTGCTTTTATTTTTTCATATAATAGAGAGTGTTTTTAATTTTTCTTATAATGGCATGATAGAGCAATTCGAAAAAAGCCAGTTACATCTACCCAAGGAAGGGGGGCTTTTTATACAATAACTGCAAATTTGGCAATCTTTTGGCAACTGGTGAAGACTAAACACCAATTCGCTCAATTGTAAATGTCAGTGTGATGGATATATTACTATTTAAATAAAGTTGTGGGTTATTCAGAATGAGTAAAAAAAGAATACGTAAATTTTAAATATCTTATTAATAGTGAAAAGCATAAAATCTAGAATAGTTAAGTTTTGCCAATCGTATTTTGTTATATCTTACATATATATATATATGCAAATATTCTCTACTCCCACTCTCTCTCTCTGTGTGTGTGTGTGTGTGTGTGTTGTGTGTGTGTGTTGTGTGTGTTGTGTGTG
>KK116592.1:184822-201945 GCA_000611955.2 Stegodyphus mimosarum
TATATATATATATATATATATATACAGGGTGTTTCAGCAAATCGGTTACAGACTTTCAGAATACACAATTTCATAGGACGATGGAAAAACACATAGCAATGCATGGTCGGAAAAGCTTTTCTGGCACGGTAGTGACGGTACAAAACACAAGAAAGGAAGGATATGAACAGAGTGATAATAATATTTATTATACTTAGTACACAGGAAACCAAGAAATAAGAATAAAAACAGGCGATCGTCGCCAAAGAAGGTGTTCGAAATTACGACCCGGATCGTGATGCAGGTACCGTGCGTCATGCATCTTCCATGCGTGATACAGATCTTCCACGCGCCGGAGATCTGAGGCCTGCATCATAGTCTAGTAGGGTCGTAATTTCAAATATCCTCTTTAATAACGATAGTTGTCTGTTTTGTTGTTATTTGTCGGCTTCAGCTGTACTAAACATAATAGAACATATTTTGTCACACTGTTCGTATCCTTCTTTGTGTGTGTGTGTGTGTGTGTTTGTGTTGTTCCTACTGCGTTAAGAAAGCGTTTCCGACCATGCATCGCAATGTGATTCTCCATCGTCTAAAGGGCCGTTCACATTAGGGTTTATCTGAGCTAACGGAGACAAATGACATAGTCGACCTATCTCCAAAGCCAGTTTTTCCCCATAGCGCAGCTAGTTGAAAAATCTGAACTGCTCCTATAGCGGATCTAGTCGAAACACAGAACTGACTACTTTAATTCAGATAAAACCCAGTGTAAATGGCCCTGAAGTATACTTTGTCTCTCCTGATAGTATGTAACCGATTTGCTGAAACACCCTGCATATATATATATATATATATATATATATATATAAAATATATATATATATATATATATATATATGTTTTCTTATTTCGTTACAGGCCTATGAAGCGTGGGTATCAGAGAGAAAACCAGAAGCAAAGCCGTTGTCGGTATCTAACTTCACGCCGAATCAGTTATTTTGGATAAGTGCAGCGCATGTAAGCCTATTTTAAGTCAGCAGTTAATGCTTAGTTTATTTTACATCATTTGTGCGTAAATTTAGCGGATCAAAATACAGCTAAATATCCGTGAAATAGATACCTAGTCTTGAAGCAGAAAACATCGAATTTCATAAAATTAGTCATAACTACTGAAGTTGAAACATAGTCTAAAGGCCTTAGAAATGTGTTAAGAAACAGTTTCATATCCTGACGTGTCGGTAAGTGCGTAGCCCGTGATCATTACTCTTGGAACTGCTGGATAACGTTATTCATAATAAAAATGTTTACCTTGACAACTGACTCAATACCTTTACGCGGGTGTGCGATACCATTAGAGGCCCAAACTATTGGACTTTTCCTGTCTATTAACAGATTCCTGAGAGTAGAAGCAACACGAATTTACTTTATCCATATCATCAATCATACTAATATAGCAACCCACCTTCTAGAAGATTTTCGTCTTCTACGGAAGTGGTCCCCTTAGAGAGGGTATATTTAATGTTATTCTTAAATTACGCCCTCGAGAAAACTGTCAAATTCATAGATGGTCTTTGAAGGTAGTAACTCGAAAGTGTCCATTGTAATTAGGTACGAAATATGGCATGCTGTTCTTTTGCATGGTATCTATGTCTAAGCTGCTATGATAATCAAATTCGGAAAAGTACTAACTAATATGAAAATAGCATTAAATTTTTTCGCTTCATACTAATTTCAAACAGAAGGATTTTCATTAGCATATTCAGGTTTAATCGGTTAGTCCTAAGGATGCGGATGCACTGTATTTCAAACTTGTTGCTCAGGCTATCATCACATACTTGATTAGTACTCTGGTGGGTATTGCTTTTACAACATTTATTTTCTCCTGTATATAGCTCTGCCACTTTTTTTAACATTTTAAGGAAATAGATTTTCTCCACCCCCGTTGGAAGAACGTATAATATATTGCTACTCTGATGAAAAAAGTTATTATTTACATACACTTTAAGATCTGTTTAGTTCTCAGCTATTGTTTCTTCATATGACTTCTACACACACTAGCCAATGAATTAGAAACTCAAGATCAATGTTTTATTGAGCCACATTCTGCTCGGATAGCTGCTCTGATTCGTTTGGGCACCGAGTCTACATGCTTCTGGAATGCATTTGTGTCTAGAGAATACTATGCATTGGCTATGCAGCTTTTTAGAGCTTGCAAATTATACGGAAGAGGAGAATGCTCTCGGATGTGTCTTTCCACTATATCCCATACGTTTTCTATAGGGTTAAGATCCGGGCTGTGCAAGGTGTTGGAAGTCATACTAATATTCAGCGAACCAATTTTGAAACTTCTGGCATGATGTATAATTGCATTATCAACCTTCGTCATCAGGGTAAAAATGCAACATTGCAGGGTGCACGTGATCTACCTGTATATCTAGTTATCCCATAGCTGTTTTTTTTATCCTCGAGGAACACCAGGGCACCCCTTCCATGCCAGCAGAAGATGCCCCACATCATGATACTCCCACCAGACCCTTACACAGTGCGAGTAAGGCAAGATGGATTCCTTGCTTCATGGGGTTCTTACCAAATTCGACGTCTTTCATCAGTGTAAAATAAAGTGTAGCGGGATTCGTCCGACCACATTACTCGTTTCCAATCCTCAGATGTTCAGTGTCTTCTTTCCTGATGCCACTACAAACGAATTCTTGCATGTCGAGCAGAAATGCTTGGCTTTCTCACAGGAATGTATTCTCTGCGCATGGTTCAAGCTGAAATCTGTTGGTAAGAGCCTTGGTGGACGATCTGTGTCGGTTGAAGCACAATAGAGTCCTTGCTCTGCCGTACAATTCGTCGGAGACGACGCCGATCACTCTCTTGGAAAACTGTGCTCGAACCACAGTTACATCTTCTAGATAAGGACTGTGGATTCTGATTGCAACTTTTGAAATCCTTTGATATGGCTCCCTTGGAGAACCCAGTGATATTTGTTGTCTTTCAAATCGAGGTCCACGCTAAGCGGGCACCAACAATAAGCCCTTTTTCAAATGGTGAAAGATCTGTCGTTTTTCCCATTTTACTTCATTCATTGTGAAAAGGACTCCTGGGGATCTGTAAGCTGCATCAAACCGATTGTACAACTAAACACTCTCCCTTAGACGCTGGGTTCTAAAAATATAGTTCTAATCTAATAAGCGATCACATAAGATTTCTTATTATAGCGATTTTTGCCCAGTTTCTCTTTAACAAAAATTCACATATCTAAAACTTAAATTCGACCTACATTTTAAGGTTTATTTTAGCGTTAGCTCTATACATGAATGGTGACAAATATAAAAAAATGTGTACAGCTTGCATAGTAAAAAATGGAACAGTTCGACTGGGTATCTCCCGTTCTACTGGACCAATTGACGAAATTTCACTTGTGTTTTTCATGTCTCGAAAGCGCAACTTAAGATATGTATTGGATTTATAAATAGTACTGTTCTAACACAGCTATTCTGACACAAAATCTGACTTTTTCTGAAATGACATACCTAATTTTTTCCAAATTTCGATTCTGCGACTCAAATTATGCTAAAGTGCCAAGTTTTGTAAAAGTCTTACGAGTAGTTTTTAAAGAATTAACTCTCAAGATTTTAACTCCTCAATGTTAATTGAATTTGGTATATTTATTAATACGTCTTTTCTTATTTAACTTATTTGATTCCTTTTTCCAGAGTTCGAAATTTAGGTTCATCAGTATAAAATTCGCAGCCGTTTTCTGATTTGTTTCTTAAATTTGCATTTTTTTATTAATTTTCATAAATTTTATTTAAATTAAATAAAAGTTTTTGAATTATAGCCTATAAAAGTTTTACCATCATCTTAAAGCAGGCATATTGCTAAGCATACCTGCAAAACATTAGACATTTTTATTCAAAATTTCCTAAGATATAAATGAATTTACATATCGGCGCGTTTTAAAACTTGGCGTATTTATTATAAGCGACAATAACGTGAGAAGTACTTTACGCATTTTGTTCAAACGCTTGAAAGAATGAACGATGCACCTTTTTTTTAGCTCGTGCACAATGCAAAAAGGGAAAGGAAAATAAGTTCCTATAAATTAAGAATTTCGCCAAATGAATTATTCTTGGCGCAAACTGAAAAAAGTTCGCCAAGATAAATTTCAATTTCTCGGAAAGTTTCTCACCAAATTTTACAAAATATTTAGGCATAATTTGAGTTGTAGAATTGAAATATGGAAAAGAATCGGTATGTCATTTCAGAAAACGTCCGATTCTACAGATAAATCTATTATATATCCTAAATCGTGCTTTCGATGCATGAAAACTACATATTAAATTTCTTCAATCGCCCCAGTAGAGCGGCAGATATATAACTGTTCCATTTTTTTGTGCAGAATGTACATGTATGACGTATGTACATGTACAATGTAAGACGAATTAATTCATAATTTTTCGCAACAGCAAAACCATTATTATTTGTTAAGCCGAATAAAGAACGCGATAAAAGAATAAACCAAAATAAATTTAATAATTAATTTAATAATAAGACGAAATTTTCCATTTCTAATAGATTCTCTTCAGCACAGCGGTTCTTGAAACAAAAAGTTGATTACACTATGTGTTGGAACCTCAGAATGTAACAGGACAGCCATATTTCTGAGCTACGCTATGAATAATTTAATAATGCAAAAAATATTTTTAATTAAAGAAATAATGCTATAAAGTCTATTTAGATATATACATATTTTTTTTTGCAGCAGGAAAGGTGAAAAATCAGCAATATCCTCATTCGGATTTCAACTTCGTACCTCCCGAATTCTAGCCAGATGCGCTTCCAATTACATCATGAAGCACGCAATGAGGAACGACTAAATTCCTTACATTGTTGCCCACTTAAAGAGCTGCTGGGAAAGAGGGGAACATAGTTGTCAAACGCTGGTGGTGAAGAATTGTCTTCCACCATATTTTGCCACTCATAAAGTGATTTTGGTTTCCTTTTGGAAACACGAACACTGAGATATCTGCGCAGACAGTCGAACTGAGGACTTAGTTCGCTGCTCACAAAGGCATCTACCGTACTGCTTCCATTTCACCATGAAACCACGCAGTGAGGATGAAAAAATTCTTCATAAGCTTTGTTAATATTGTTGTAAAATTTACCGCGGCTTTTAGCGCATTAGTTAGTGTTTCTCCAGACTCTGAGCATTCAAAGTTTTTATTTGAATTTATTGCTTTCATTTAATTTATTTTTCGGTCTTAATACTAAATAAGCTACATAGATAGTAACGATAAAAGCTGACTGAAGAGGTAGATGTAATGGAATCCGTTTCAACTTATCGAATGCTGCTTAAAACAATGTTTTTCAGAAACATAAACTGTTAACGCTGTGCAGGTTGCCCATTCTTACTCACGTTTGTGTTTTTTTTAAATCATTATAACAATTAATTTCGATTAAATAATGACGACATATTAGCAGAGGAACAAGGGAAAGAAAAATGCAAAGTTTTTAGAACGAAGGTTTGGTCAAGAATTCATCACTGTTGGTTCTGACTAGTTGCTAAAGATTTTTTCTCTAATTTTAACATTATTATTCGGTGCAGCGTTTACTAATTACCTGCGCTATTACCCATAAGAATTATATGACATGGTGTAATTTTGGAACCATGCAGTTTATACAGAGTGTCTCAAACGGTCGTTGCCAAACTTAACATGCTGGTCTGTCATACCATGACAAACAAGATTTACATAGGAACTTGTGCCCGAAAATGCGAAAGGCGACCGCTAGAGGGCAATGGAAGAGTGAGAAGTGTGATAATTTCAGACGAGGAAGTTGCAAGAGAAAGATGAAGCGGTTTGCTAACTCAGTTCTTTATGGACATTTTGTGAAAAGAGTGTAATTGGGTCTGATGATTGACGTTCCAGCAGCTACGCGCCGAAACATCTGGTTTCAGCATGATGGAGCGCCTACACATTTTAACAACACTGTGCGGAAATACCTCCATAGGTTACATACTGATCCCTGGATTGGCAGAGGCGGACCATTCGCAGGGCCTCTGTGGTGCCCCGGCCTGATTCCCTGCATTTCTGCCTGTACATAAAGTCCATGCTATATGAGATGACAGGAACATCGGGGATGGATCTCGTCGATAGGATCATTGAAGAAGTGGCACGTTTCCGTGGGACACCTGCCCATTTCGAACGGGTCCGTGAATCCATGCGTCAACGTTGTGACGAATGGAAGGAACTTTGAACTTCTTCTGTGATTTAACCATGTTCTTAAATAAAAGTCATATTAACACCTCTTTCAGCATGCTTTCTTTCTTCCCCTGTACGCTTGCGAACATTGCCCCCTGGCAGTCGCCGTTCTCATTTTTGGACACAAGTTCCCATGTAAATCTTGTTTGTCATGGTATGACAGACCAGCAAATTAAGTTTGTCAATGACCTTTTGAGACACCCTGTACAGATTTATTGCAATGCTGATTTAGATATAAATTATTCAAAGCACTTCACTAATAATTTCATATTTGCATATTAACGAATCTGTAAAATAAGGTTAGTTGTACTACCTTTTGTCTTTGGTATAAAAATATAACATTTGCAATAAGTTTATTCCAAATTTCTTTAAGGTATGGTGCGAGAAATTAGATCCACATTACCTGATTCGTAGTATTCGCACAGGATCACGCATCCCCCATAAATTTAGGTAAGCACCATAAAATATTTTTTTTTCTAATTTGGTAATTGAAGTTTTCCGAAATGAGACACATGTGTTATTTAGGTTTGAAATTATTACTTTTTATGTTAAGCATATTTGCATTTACAGAATTATATAAGAAGATACTTAATGGAAGTTTTAAATTGGTTAACTAGTACCCAAACAAAATAAAAAGCTTGGCAACAAATTTTAAGTTTTAAAATCACATTATGCATGAAGGAATTTAAAATATTATTTCTTCTGTTTCAGAGTGGAAGGCCCTATGTCCAATCTACCAGAGTTTGCCCAAGATTTTCAATGCTCAAGCGGTAAATACATGAATCCAATAAGAAAATGTGAAATTTGGTAATAAACTAAAAAAACAACAAAAATGTAAAGTTAAGATAAGATTCTGTTCGTATATTAGTAATCTTACAGTAATATTATTAACTAGTGATGACTTTTTGCAATATTATGTACAATATTTCTAAACAAATCTACAACCATGAGCAAATTCATTTGTTAAAATAAAATATATTTTTGCATCCTCCAACCCTGTTATTCTTCTTTTTATTTTATTTATTGTACATTTTCTCTAAATATCATCTTTTCACAAAAGTGAATCATTAGTTCCCCCCCCTCCGAGGGAGTAGAACAGAAAATATAAAAAACAAGCAATCCCTTCGCCGGGATTAGAATTCTGGACCTGCTGAATGCTAGCTGGATATAACACTCATGTTCATAAATTAAGGATAATGCCAGCTTCAGCAAATAAAGGTTCATAAACAAAACAAAAGTAACTTATTCACAAAGCCCATTATTAAAGATAATAGATACATAGTTGTCCCACATATTCTCTATCGGATTCAAGTCAGGTGAGAGTGCCATTCTTACAGGTGATATCCTCTGACTGAAGTCATTCCTTTACAGTGTTTGAACCGTGAGGCTGAGCGTTGTCATCCATGAACACAAATTCTGCGCCCATGGCACCCCTAAACAAACGTACGTGTTCTGCCAGAATGATGTACCGATAAATTTGGCCTCTCATGGTTTCGATCAGAACATGCAACTCTGTTGTGGAGCCCCGTATAATTCCGCCCCAAAAGAGCAATCCTGCACCACCGTAAAGGTATCTTCCAATGCTGTTGTTTTTCTGATAGCGTGTACCTGGAGTCCTCCATATGAAAGTTCGACGTGAATCACACTTCAAGCTAAACATGGACTCGTCAGGAAGCATCATACAAGCCCACTGTGACGATACCCACATTTCATGTTCTCTACTGCAGACTAACCGCTGGTGACAGTGAGTTGCCGTGAGCAGAGCACACTTTACAGGCCTGCGAGCATATAGACCAATCTGTCCCAAACGTCTGTACACGGTTTGCCTTGAAACTGTCGTACCCGTGGCTGAAGATAGCTGACGAGACAGATTTGATGCTGTGCTTCATCTGCTTCTTTTGGCAGTTATTGCCAAATACCGGTCTCACGGTATTTGGCAATACCGTCTCTGTAACACGGGGGCGATCTGTACTGCAACGTCTACTGACATTTCCATCATTTTGGTATTGTTGCCAAAGCCTAGAGATGATACTTTGGGCTATTCCAAGTTCCTCGGATACTTCTATCTGAGTATGCCCACATTCCAGACAGCAGATAATTCTACCACATAAAAAATCCTCCACATGCGTCTTCTGTGTCTTAACTATTCGGTTGTGGCATTAAGCGGCTTACAGAACTCTTGTAAACAATTTTACTTCTTTGTTACCATTCCTTATATGCTCTTCTCTTACACTGTCGTCACTGTGCTTAAAAATTAAATTTTTACATGTTCATTTTTTCCTTATTTTTAAATCCATCATTTTTATATCCAGCATATAACTCGCACCTTTAAATTTAGATCTTATTTTTTACATTAAAAGTGAGCTTTTTGCGCCGGAATTTATGGTATTGTTGCGAAAAATTCGGCGGTTGCGCCTGTATGTAAGCTTTCCGGCATAGCACTAGGGTTGCCATAAAATAGTGTATGGTAGGGTTGCCAGATTGGTGACTTTATCGCCCATTTGGCGACCAAATTGGCGATATCCCATAGTCCAATCGGGAAGCTTCTAGAATAACTTCCTGTCGAGATATTTCTCGAAACGTGTGGAACTTTAAGAAAAGCTATATAAACCCTTGCGTTTCTGAGATTGTGAAGTATTGTGAAGTGTTGCGAGCAGTGTGATTAGTTGTGAGAATAGCTGCTACGCGAGAGTTTTGGTGAACGGAAAGCGATCGAGATAGTGCTTTGCCGTGAAGCTAACTTTACAGTATAGCTTGACAGTGTATTGGTGATTGTTCCACGGTGTTTATTATTAGTTTTGCCGTGAAGCTACCTTTACAGTTACAGCCTGAAGCTGTGTTGCTGATTGCTTCAGCGTATTTATTGTAGATTTTCGACGCTTTTAAAGGTAATTTTGGAACTGTGCTGTAAATAGTGATTCCTGTAAATAAATTGTGCTTTTTATTGTTCTGCATCGTGTTTTCATCGGATACTCTCAAATCTACGAACCCGTAAAACGCAACAGTATGTATAAATCTAAAATGTTTACTCGACTTTTATGAAAAACTTGCGAGCTGCGGCCAAAGCAAAATTTTTAAATTCTACGAACATCTGAAAAGAAACTGTATAAAAACATTTTAATATGAATGAAATCAGCTCATTTTTTCCAAGCAACAAACAATTCGTAAGTGATTCTTTTGTTGCCAAACCAGGGAAAAAAAACATTTGACACTTCAGATATGCATATGACATCATGATTTAAATTTAATATACACTCACGTTTGTGAAAATTGCAACACCAAGAAGGAATCGTCCTAATTGAATGCAATTTAATACACAGTTGAGTGGTAGTGGTACAAATAAATGTTTAAATGTTCAAAGCAAACAAACAAGAACAAGAGATCAGAATCAGTATTTTGTGTGGCCACCACGCGCCGCAATAAGTGCTGCTACACGACGTGGCATGGAGTCAAACAAAGTTTGAATGTCTGACTGAGGAAGAGCATTCCATATCGTTTGTACGCGTACCCAAAGTTCGTCTGCAGACGCAACAGGACGAGGATCACGAGCAAGACGCCGACCAATGACATCCCACACATGTTCAATTGGCGACATATCCGGGGAACACGCAGGCCAAGGAAGAAGCTGTACCTGCTACGCTGCAAAGAAGGATTTAACAATCCGAGCAGTATGAGGGCGGGCATTGTCCTGTTGAAATACAGCGCCTGGCAAGCTTTGAAGGAAGGGAACAGCTTCGGGCTGTAGAACTTCACGGATATACCGGTTGCTGTTCAGATTGCCCACAATTCGTAGCAATTGAGATCGTCTATGATATGCTATGGCGCCCCAGACCATAACTCCGGGTGTTCGTCCACTGTGGCGTTCGATAATGCACTCCGGAAGGTGGCGTTCACCGGCATAGCGTCTGACACGAATGCGGCCATCATGGTACCACAAATTAAAGCGGGATTCGTCAGAAAACACGACATGCTGCCAATCAGCACGCCAGTCTCTATGCTGATTGGCCCATTGTAGCCGCAGGCGGCGATGGTCGTGCGTTAGGGGGATCCTGTATAAAGGAGTCCGTGCGCGCAGTCCACACTGCAGCAGACGTCTACGAATTGATGAAGCACACAATGAAACACCTGTAGCTATTGACCACAGTGCTGCCAATTGTCTAGAGGAAGCTGTACGGTCCGTCCGCGCCATGCGGACCAGGTGTCTATCATCGCGAGCTGACGTCACATTTCGGGGTCCACTCCCGGATTTCCGAGTTGTCCGACACTCGTCCGTTCACTGCTTCCAAACGCGCATCACTGTGCTGCTGTTACGCTGCACACGAGAGGCTACTGCACGATACGACAATCCAGCTTCACGAAGGCCGATGATTCTCCCTCGTTCAAACTCTGTAAGTTGTTCAAATCTCGCTCTCTTTCGTCGACGAGGCATAAGTACAGATTGAGTTAACGTTTACCACTAGCAGATAACCACCGATAACCATACACGCCTCGCTACATTCGTCTATTTATTCGGATCCATCAGCCGTTCAGAGGGCGCTGCTCAGCATACGCATGCGCTACGGATTTGCAATTCTAATCATTTGCATATCATGCGCTACTTTGCATTTCCTGAAAATTTCAGCTCACTCGCGTAAGTCCTTCATGGTGTTGCAATTTTCACAAACGTGAGTGTAGTATAAAAACTTTTTCTCAATATCAATAAAAGAATTGACGTTGCAATAAATATTGTGTTACTTATCCTAACCTGAAACAAAAAAAGGTACCAAAAGCAACAATTTACTTAAAATGCTGACATTAACGAAACATTTTCGGCATATAGTGAAGTCACATGTAATCACGTGCTTTCTTTGACGTCAGAATATGGCCTTGTTTTTTATTTTTTATTATTATTTTTTGTTGATTTTGCTGAGAAGCTCTAATTTTAATTGTAAAAATTGTTTTTTAAGTTGTTTTAAATGTATTTGGTGTTTTAGATTTTTCTGCATGTTACAATTTTTAATGAACATATTTGGATTTTTTATGTGTTTTTGCCTTGCCGCGAATTGAGAACTTAATTAACTGAATGAGAAAATTTAGAAATTAAATTGAATTAGAAATTAAATAAATCTCCAATTAAATTAGAGGATATAAGCTAAAATGAAATGCAGAAAAAATGTTTATACCTTAACAGGCCGTACAAGGAAGTCATACGCTGCCCAAATCAGATTTATTCATTTACAAACAAATACACTTTTCGAGAGCATTTGTGCTACGCTGCTTTGGGCAAAACATATTTAAAAATAGCATATCTTTCGAATTTCTAATAGAGAGTCTTAGGAGATAAAACTGTTTTATTTCTTACAGTGCTGCAACTGCTTGAAATTGTTGATCTTTTTAATCAAAAATTCATTAACGTTTTCAAAATATAAAATAGACAATAAAACAAATTCCCAATTCGGGCTCCCAGTTTCCCATGTTCGGGTGGAGGACTATGTAATTCAAAATTTGATGACTCTAGGCACCGTTGTTTTTTTACAATATGAGAAATATACATACATCATTGCAGATTCTTCATTACTTAGTTTCTTTAAATATAATATAAGATTTGGTGGCAACAATCTGAAAAGTGAAACAGCCTTTTATACTGATTCGACGCAAAATACCGTTTCGAGACTAATAGACTTTCTGGGTTAACGTCCCTTTGGGCAAATAAACATGTAAATAACTTCCTCAATTAAATTTTTTTCAAGTTTTGGAAAAAGATCTTTCGAAGTGGGGATACAAAAGAATAATTTCCATTTGTAACCTCTGTGACCTTGCATCTTTAATTAAGATACAGGCTGTAGTTCAAGTTTAGAATTTGCTTGTCCGAATGAATATTGTTACTAAATGTCCAGCCGCGGTAAGATAGCTTCCCCGCAAAGCGAGTTTATGGTTTCCATAAAAGGGCAAGGGAATGCATGGTTGCCACATTTGGCGCTAAATCGCCCGTTTGGCGACAAAATTGGAGATATGCCGTAGACGAAGAGAGAACATTCTGGAAAGAATTCTTACCGGTTTGGCACAGAATGTTCTCGAAGGCAGGCCAAAAAGCTATATAAACCATACTTGTACGTGGAGTAGCGGTGAGTCTATTCTAGTGTAGTGTCGAGTTTGTCGTTGACTGTATCGTGAGTTGGTGCATCGAGAGGGTGCATCGTTGAGGCTATCGAGTGTATCGCGAGTCGTAGCGCGGAGGGGTTCCGAGAACGACCGAACCGAATCGGGAGCTGTGCTTTAGTACTTTGCCATGAAGCTATCTTCCCCGTTATAGCCTGAAGGTTGTGTTGCTGATTGTTTCAGTATGTTTGTTGTAGTTTTTCGACGACTGTAAACGTGTTTTTGGAGCTGTCGCGAGTAATACTGGCTAATAAATCGTGTTTTCATTCTTCATCATGTTGTTGTAGTTAGTCACTCCAAATCCACGAACCCGTAAGAAAGCTACAATATTTTGTTCAAGCTAGGTTCCTATCACCAAAAATAATGACATGTACTGTTTTCGCGCTTTGAAAGCGAAGTGCCTTCTCCAAACAATGCAAATTAATTTACCTATCTATGGGAAATATTTTTTGAGAAACATCATGATGAGCATAGATTTATATTAAACCGTATAATCTTGAATTTTGCTAGGAAACTCACCCGTCCATAATGTTCAGTTTCATAACTCTGTGAAGATTCTTTTATTACAATAATTCTCCGTATATTTTCTCTGAAATCCTACGTAAGACTATAAAATTGTTAAGAAAGCGTGCCGTAAGGAAAGAATATTAGTAGAATAATACGAAAGTAAATTTAATGAAGTGAAGCAAACAAACATTCAGACTTGCTGTTTAGGAAGTTTAAAGTGCTTTGTTTCAAACATTCTTTATTCCTGTGTTTTGGACTGATAATGGGTATTGCAAAGATCAAGCAAAGTGAAAGGATGTTTCGCAGGAAATGTCTATTTTCTGCTTGCGATCTATTTCATTTCGTATGGAGCACATTTAATGTAACTCCAGAATTAAAACTGAGAGACAACATGTATCCCAAGGATGATTGGAAAGATTCGGAGTTTACGGACGACATTGGAAATGCCGTTGTTACTATGCAATTGTGTTACAGAAGTTATTTACGGACAGAATTTGAAAGCTCAACCTTACTTCAAATAAATGACCAACGTTTCATTCAGTTTACAAAAAAAATGTATATCAGCTTCCACAGACGGTAATATTTTTGTTTGGACATTAGCGTCTTGTGTGTTATATGCTGAATTTGCCTTATTTAAATACGTCAAGTATAATGAGGATTGGTTAGCTGTTGTGCCAAACTGCTGTAATTTATACTTCATTCTTATGTTGCAAACCGAATTTTGTAAAGCCGGAAGCTGGAAAAGACTGGATCAGAAAGCACAGATATTAAAATCCCAACACTGCCAAATAAGGAACTTTCTTTCCGAACCTAAAGTTCCTTATGACACTGTACTTTCAATAGAATTCACTAAATTGTTGATTTTTTGTGTCGAAAGGAAAATGGACTTCGTCTTCGCCTTCTGATTAATGTACACTGCTGGCCACCCAAATTGCAACACCAAGAAAGACAAGAGCTATCACAACAAAATTTATTTAGTAGATAACATATTAACCAAGTATCAAATGATTAAATTTATAGACTTCTGTGAAATGTGGATCCTTCCAGAATCAGTAGCCAGAGTAGCCGCCATTGTTGGAAATCACCGCTACCACACGCCTCGGCATTGATTCAAAGAGACTTTGGGTGTGTTCTTGGGATACAGCAGACCACGCAGCTTCCACACGTTGCCAAAGTTGATCTGGTGTGGTAGCTTGGGATGTAATTTGGGTCAATCGTTCAGCAACCATGGACCCCATATTTTCTATCGGCGAAAGATTGGGAGAGCGAGCCGGCCAGGGAAGCAATTCAATCTGGCGATTCACGAAGAATCCTTGGACAATGCGTGCCACGTGTGGTCGCGCATTATCCTGTTGAGATATGGCTGTGGACATGCCCTGAAGGTAAGGAAGGACAACTGGCTCCAACACCTCGGCAATGTAGCGCTGGCTGTTTAAAGTACCGGCATTGCGTACTAGAGGAGTGCGAGAGTGATATCCAATACTGCCCTATACCATAATACCCGGTGCAGGACCAGTGTGGAGGTGCATAACGCAGCTGTTCAGCATCCTCTCTCCACGGTGTCTCCGAACTCGAGTCCGACCATCGTGGTGTTGCAGACAGAAGCGTGACTCGTCAGTAAAGACAATTCCATTCCATCCTGCCACCCACATCCTTCTTTCATCGCACCATTGGCGCCGGAGACGTCTGTGGTTCTGCGTCAAGGGTAGACGAAGCAATGGACGTCTTGCGGACAGACCACTGTGCTGTAAACGGCGTCGAATGGTGCGCGCAGACACTGGATGATGCGTTATAGACTGAATGTGCTGTGCTATGGTTCGTGATGTGGGATCCGTCACTGCCATGCACACAATGTTCCTGTCATCCCGTGAAGTGGTGCACTGAGGTGGATGCGATCGAACACGTCGGTCCGTCGTACCCTCCTGCATCCAACGGTCACATATTTGCATTACAGTTGTTTGGTTTCGTCCAACACGACTACCGATTTCCCTGAAAGATAATCCACACTCTCGGTAGGACACTATCCTTCCTCTGTCGAACTCAGATACTTGATCAAACGGTGATCGTTGTTTACTACGAGACATAATTGATCGTTTTTTTGAAAAAACAACAAGAAAAACACAATTGTCGAACTTGAAATCGTCGAAAACTCCAAGCCTGAAATAGCGCTTTGAAGTGGCGCCACAGGCGCGCGTGATGTGCGTCTGCGCTAAAATTCTAATCATTTGAATATCTCACCTCCGGTAATGCATGTTGTAAATTTCATGTTATTTGCATGCTTCTCTCAGTGTGTGTGCATTTACGGTGGCCAGCGGTGTATTTAAAGAACTTAAATAATGAAGAACCTGCATAAATGCATGTATACTTCTCCAAATGTGATAAAACAACGGGACCTGGAACCATCCAATTTTGAATAACGTACGTTTCCATCCGAATAATGCGCATATGGAAGCCCGAATTTTAAATTTGTTTTATTATCTATTTCATATTTTGTAAAACTTTAACGAATTTTTGATGAACAAACAATTTAAAAGCGAGCAATGGCAACACTCTATGAGAGGAAAAAAACCTCTTTATCCAAAGCGCGTGGAACTGTGTATCAGAAATTCCAAAGACATAATTCATTTTAAAATTATTTTGCGATATTGTTGTTAACTGAATTTTATGGTTTGAGTGCGAAGAACATAATATTTAATGCAAGATTTTTCTTCACTGTCGATATAGCAAGAACTCTTATCCGATTTAAATTTTAAACTGTTAGAAAAAGATCAGATCGTTACTAACATGTGTGACGAAGTTAAAGCATTCAAATGCAAGGTATTTGTTTGGGACAAATGAAAACGAAAACGCGGAACATTTTCTAACATGAAACACGGACAAATCAGGTTTAAATGAAACTGCGTCGTATCAAAAATACGTGAAAAACACTTGAAGGCTTGGAACTGAATTTAAAACAAGGTTAGCAGATTTGAGATCTTTGAAAGACGAGTTTTCTTTTTTTTCTACGAATTTCTCGATAAATGTACGAGTAAAATTATTACCTAAGCATATGCAAATGAACGTAAACGAAAGCCAGAGTGATTCGGATTTGAAGGCAAAATTCAGTGAAGTTCGAGGGCTTGAATTTTACAAGTATTGGCCAACCAGGTTTGAAAACACTTTAAAATGGTATTATTTCCAAGTTTGAAAGAATTTATCGGTGCAAGCAATTAACGAGTCTATTGTAATATCCAAAATTACTGGCATTCACCTTGGGTCAATTTTGAAATTAATCACTGCGAACAAGATTTTCTCCTAAGTAAAAGGATCGGTAGCAGAAAAGAGATGGCTAGTATCAAGAAGAAAACATTAATTTCACCTTTGTGTTTTCTTTTAATTTTGAAATATATCTGCGCCTCTATAAAAAACAATTTTCCCCAGACCCACATAAATTTAAATCTTGTTTATTTGGCCTGTGTTAGCCTTTGAATTTGTACCAGCTTGATTTAAGTGAAACATTAATTGATAGCTTGATTTAAGTGAAACCTATCGGCTTTGGTAACTGTTACGATTTTTTTTTAAATTGAGACTGTCCTGCCATTTTTATTTAAAAACGTATAATGTAAAATTATTTTATGTAATGTTCCAATGTTTGCCTTTGTACGCGGCAGCTGATTACTGTCATGTCACTACGCTTTTGTAAAACTTCTGTATATCACATTAGAAGTACTCTTCAAAGTATGTTATGTACCTAATCAATTTGTAATTATTGTATAACTGTAACCTCCATAATTTTAACTTTGACAATAAATGCCCGAATGATCTGCTTTGGCCCTGACCTGAGGTTGTGGCTGGCAGATAGTAGATGGTTCCACCTCTGGGTATTCCGTTAGTTACCTTAAGGCTAACTCAGGGCGGAAGTTGCTCAGTAGGTCAGTGTAGTATCGGCTTTGGTTGTTTTAGTTGATTACGTAAAAGGAACAAAGGCTATCTATCCTAAAGGGAGGAATGCATTTGTGGGGAACTTTCTAAGGGGAACTGTATATACGTATCGCCTCTGATGTTATTTTTTCTAGATTTATAAGAAATTTCATTAGGATTGCTCTATACCGAGGGAGGTTATACATATATTACATAGTCGTTCTTTCTCGTGTGAGTTATGTATCCTGCAGGTCGCATTCTCTGATTAAATATTGGATTTCATCCTGACTTTCATTCCCAAATTCTGCCTGAGCGGCATCGATGAATCCTATT
>KK116592.1:201956-219455 GCA_000611955.2 Stegodyphus mimosarum
AGCCAAAGCAAAGAATTTCAGTCTGAAGTTAACTATATTTCCAATCAATCTCTTAACAACTTATTATTTAACATCTTATAGCTACTTTTAGCACTTTATGTGGACTCTCAAGAACATTCTTACCCCCTTATGAGTTGCCATTGTTTTACTAATTTTCGATTGTTTATTTTTCTGTAAATTCTCTAAAATTTTCATTTCCATTTCAGTTGAATTTGCTTTGTCACTAATATTAGCTAATAGTTGACAGGCAATTTTTCTTTTTTGCTTGCATTCTTCAATTCATGTTTATTTTCCTTTCACACTTTTTCTCTTTTTGTCCAAAGGGACTTTGTCCCTGAAGGACTATTGTCTTCGTGTTGCAATTTTGCGTTGCAAATATTAAAAGTCTGAATCACTTTTCAAACTGTTGCCACAAAATATTGCAGCCCTGTATTATATTTAAAGAAATTAATTGCGTGCGTGCGTTCCAAACCAAGCTTTTAAAATCAGAATAACTTATTTAATTACTTTAAAAGGGTTCCAACTCAAAGGAAAATGTCGTTAAATTAAATTTTAGATCGTAACTAAGTCTCAAAGTAATTATACTGAAATGTTTACAGTAGATAGCAAGAAGTAATGTACAAAGAAAAAGAGAAAGGAGGAGATGAGACTAGTCGCATAAAAAGTATTCATGCTGAATTGAAACGGAAAGAGTTCAAAAATACAATAATTCAGGAGACCAGTTTTAGTTATTTATCTCAGTATTGCTCATGTTATAAAATAATGTGGTGAAAGCAAATAGTATCATTTCCTTTATTATTTGAACATTTGTAAAGACCTGAATAATGAGTTTTTATCAGTCAAATACTTTATTAGTTACGTATATCTGTCTACCTATATTTAAGCATGTATTGTCGAGCGGCGAGGGCCAGATGTATAAGTCATAATAACTAACACACTGAACAGAAAACTTTTATTTAAGAGACTTCATAATGACTCAGCTAGGGAAATCAAAAAAAGGCTTTACATCTAAAATCTCCTTCTTCATATTTTTATGAAGTATTTCTATTTTTATTCTGCCACTTTTTTTTTCTTTAGCCTTGAATTTTGTTCGATCAAATGTTTCGCAGATCATTCCAGTTTGTGAATATAGTGTTACTGCCCAACCAGGACAGTAGTTAGCGAAGCTGACTGTAGTACCTAAGGACCCAGGTTTGAATCCCGGAGAAAGCATAGATATTTGTCAATGTATAATATCTCTGCGGCTTGGGGGAACACTAAATATGCGGCCAGGCGCAAGTGCTCGAGGAAGGTTGGTGGTAGGGCAAGAGGGGTAGGAGACTCTCGGATCCGTTCTCCCAGGTGCTCTCCCTCGAAATTGGGGGGGGGTAGAAGTGAGTAAAGTAGAACTCAAATAAACTCAAGAAACTCACTGAGAACTCAAGAAATAAATTTTCTTCTCAATCAAATAAAAATACCCTGTACTCTTCAGTGGATACCTGCGCACATAGGCCTTGAGGGAAATGCGTGTTCCAATTTTCTGGCAAAAGAAGCTCGAGACTTGGACCAACCCCCCATCGTTACTTTTGAAGATGCAAAACGCAAACGTTTTGCTAGACGTTTTAGAAAGCCACTAATTCCGGACGTTGACTGGCCCGGAGGTCTCTCTTAGACAGTGGCAAGATGGCAAGACTTCGGCCCATTTTAATGATAATTATACAGCTACAGGCCTTAAAGCCATGAAAATATCTCCAAGGGATAACTCAAGATCTTACCCTATCTGCATTAATTGCCCACAAACCCAGCTAACGCCAGAGTTAGCCAGACCTTCAACTTCCAGGCTATCACTGCTGTTCTTTACCAACTTGGTTCATCATCATAGGATATCCTTTATAGTCCTCAAGCTCCAGACCTGGCAAGGCTTGTCATTCAGACTTTTGGCTACATTTAACACCTTTTCCATGGACAAAACAACAACAACAACTGAGCAAAGTCGTACTGTCGTCCGTATAGTGCTCAGGACTCTTGCCAACGACAGGCATAGTCTTGCAGTCCTTGCCAAGACGAATTTCGTGGTCTTGTTCTTATGTCAGACAAGAGAGATAAGTCACAACAAATATATTGTTTGTTTCTTGTAAGACCCGCCAGTGATCGGGTGGGTAAGATCTCTGAATAATGGGAGTTTGACTAAGATTTAATTCCCGGCTAACGAGTTGGCTGAATAGTTGGTTTTCCTCATGTATAACTTAAATAGAAACTTGTTTCACTTAGAAATTTCTCCACGAGAGTTCCTTCCTTTCAGGCAGATAGCTCTTGTGTGTTTAACTGTATTCAAATACGCTAGCCTAACTTGCAAACAATAATGACATACGATATGGGATTATAATGATTTTGGAAACTAAATGTACGTGTCGAATACGTATAATTTAAACGTACACATAGCAAATAGCACTGTATTTATCTGAACTATGCATTGTGTTTCTTTGCAAACAATTCTGAGTTTTACAGCAGACTCTTGAAAATAATTTAAATACTTCCGTAATAAGAACAGACAGGACAACGGTAAAGCGAAAGAAGTACTCACCTTAGATGAGTGACTTAAAATAGCGCTAAATTATGAAGTGCCAAAGGAAAATCCCCATAAATGATAAAGTTATTTATATTTGAATTATCTAATTCGCGTTGTTGTCTGCCTCGATAAGTATTTTTTATATGTTTTTCAATAATGAGGCTTTGTTTAATCAGGTTTTCGTTATGTAGAATGGAATCCTGACTACCCCAGGATTACTTTGGCTGATTGAAAATGTGCATAAATAGCAGTCATGATTATTTTGTAAAAAGCTATCGCTACGAAAATTTGCGGTGGGCAAAGTATTCAGAAAACGGGTATTTATGTGATTGTAGCAAATTGTAAAGGGTTACCTGCTTAAGGGGACAGGTGCCTTCGTGGAGGACTTTCTAATAGAAACTGACTCATATTTAGACACACGGCAGCGTGTCAGCCAAGTTCCGAAAAGACGGAAAAGAAAACAGCGAGAATCATCCATGTATATCTTATACAAACCATTTCCAGCTAATTTCGACCCCATTACTCAAAAACTATTAGACCTACAAACTTGCAATTTTGTAAGTATAATAGAACTCCCTTGAACACCTAAAATCTCAAATTTCATTTATCTACCTCTTATAGTTACAGAATTATTAAGGTCTAAAAAGTGTCATTTTTATCACTCACTGACTACTCACTCATCAAAAGCGTAGACCATTTCTAAATGATTTATATATTTGAAATTTAGCATCACGGTAGATCATTGGGAGTATATAAAGGAAAAAATCTAAAACTTCAAAAAATTACGTTATTATCGAGATTAAACCACATAATACTCATAACGAGCATTTGACAAAGTCACCAATAGATTTTTACTTGTAATTTTTCATGAAAAACTTAGTCTAAAAAGGATTATAAAAATGAAGATGAGTAACTACATGTTAACTTAAGTTTCCTTCTGAATTTTTCGACAAAAATATATCAGTTCAAAAATATAAAAGTAAAAATATTCCTCATTCCTTTCTGGTCTCACAGATCATAATGCGAATATGCATTTACAACTTTTAAACACTGAAAATTACAAGTCAGCGATGTTATCGTCATGTGATGATTTGTAGGCGCTTTGTTATTTACAATGAAATTTTCGACGACGATCTTTTTAAACTGCAAAGTTTTTTAATCGCTTTATTTTCGATGAGTATGTTTTCTACCACGATGTTTTAGAACTGCGATAATTTCTCCTTTATTTGTTTTCTCCCACGATGTTTTGTACGCCGACGTTTTTGCCGTACGTTGTTTTCGCCTGTAACCATGTTATAATATATAGTAGGTTGTTTATCACCGCTTAAATAAATAATATGCTCTTTTTAATTAAAAAACTGCCTTAAAAATACCATTAACCTCCCTCGCCACACACACACGCACACAGAGATTTTATTTGACTTTAAATTATCAGTACGTTGATAAATCATAATACTTGTTAAAACGTAATATTCGGGGTCTATAAAAATAACTATAAACCAGAGTTTTTGAAAAGGAGAGTATTTCTCTTCTGACAACTTTTGAATTATCCAGCTGACATTAGGCTTCAAGAATATGACAAATGGCCTCAGTTTTTAACAAATCATCAGTGCTAACGCTAATTTCACAATAATATTATATGATTAACATAGTTAATCAATATATATTATAAAAGTAAGTGTACAATATGCTTGCCGCTAGAACTCAAAAACGTGTCCTAGTACGATCAAGTGAGTTATATGGTGTGGTAGCCCTCTATACCCTATCCATTAAGAAGGTTCCCCTTTTTACCGTGCTTTTGAAAATATAAGGGCTGGAAGTTGTGTCCTGTACAAATTTCTAGAACAGTCCAAAACATTCGACAGCATTCCATAACATCCTGGAACATTCTGGAACGCTCGGGAACCTCCCATACCATTGTTGAACATTCTAGAACACTCTTAAATGTTGTGGAATGTTCTGGAACATTGTATACCATTCGAAGTCTTTTTTCTATGGGTGGAACTACCCATTGGTAGTGTATATAAAGCAAGATCCGTCGTGAGTGCGAACGTCAGTTTCTTATCAATGAAGTACAGTGACTGAATAAAAACAGACAATGAAGTGTGAGTAATCACAGTAATACAATGACTGACAGTGTGGTAAACTTCGAAATTACAAAGGAAAAACCCTACAATAACAACGAACTACTTCAATACATCGCTCAAAATAAACCACTCATCAATGACAATCAAAAATATTTACAACGTTATCATAAGTCTGATCACCAACAACCCTGGCGAAATTATTTAATTTGCCGCATCGGGAAACCGTTCCTAATAAATCTTCTGCTGGCGGAAATACGTGTAAACAACACATCACGCTTGCACTGGCATCATCCGGCACTGCTGCCACACTTATGGAAATGAGGAAGAACTCCCCATTCCGCTCTAAAACTACCGTTGAATATAGCCGAAGTACTACAATTGCGGGTATGTAAAATCTCAAGATTATCTGGACGGGGTTAACTTCTAAAACAAGCTAAAGTTATCTTCTGAGGCGAATGCACAATGGCACATAAAAAATCACTCGAAGGCATGGACAGACCATTACAAGACTTGCGAGGAAACTCTGGAGTGATGAGAGAAGTTCTACTCTCAGGAGATTTTGGCCAAACACTTCCGGTTATCCCCAAATCAACACCAGGAAATTAAATCAGTGCTTGCTTAACAAAAAATCATATTTCGGGCCACACATTCAAATACTGCGACTAACAAAAAATATGAGAGTTGAACTATCGAAAGACGAAAAACATCACGTTTTGCTCAGAAACTTTTACAAATAGGTGAAGGCACATACATACCCCACTGACCAGACGACCGGCCTCATTAAACTCAACAATGATTTCTGCAACATAGCCAAAACTGAAAACGAACTCATCAACCAAATGTATCCAAACATTGTTCACAACTATACCAATCTGGAGTGGCTCTTTCAAAGGCCAGTTTTGGCAACTAAAAATGATATTGTTGACGATATCAACTTTAATATTCAAAAAACATTTCCCGTTGAACAGCGAATATACAAATCAATTGACACGATGGCAAACGTTGAAGAAAGTCTTAAGTTCCCTACAGAATTTTTAAACTCTTTGCAAGTACGATGCATTACATTACATTCGATTGAAAATTGGATCTCCGATGATACTACTCAGAAATCTCAATTGACCCAAACTAGGTAATGAAAAAAGGATGGTCGTCAAGCAGCTATCGAATAACATCATCGAAACCGAACTTATGACTGGAAAGGACAAAGGACACACGGTATTTATTCAAAGAATACCACTGATAGCTACTAAACTGCCATTCCATTTTAAAAGACTACAATTTCCAATCAAATTAGTCTATAGTTTTACAATTAACGAAGGGCAAGGACAAACTTTAAAACACTGCTACATCAACCTAAAACTCCTGCTTTTCTCACGGTCAACTATACGTAGCTTGCTGTCGAGTAGGAAATTCGAAAAATTTGTACATACTCTCTTTTGCAAAAAACTCGAAGCACCATGAAGGAAGTGTTTGTTTTTGATAAAATTGAGTATATGTATAGCTCGTACACAGATACTAAAATGATTAAAAAATCAATGTCATAGTACTTGTTAACGGCTTACAATCACCCACTGAGTGTTCAAATTAGTAGTTGGTGGAACCGCCCCTGGCGACAATGCATGCTTGCCTTCGTCCAGACAAGGAGTGGTAGAGGGTCCTAATGTCATCCTGCGACACATTCTGCCAGACATTCATCAGTTGTCGCTCCAGATCTGTGATATGTTGTGGCGCCCGAATCTGGCGGCCTACCATGTCCCAAACATGCTCGATTGGTGAAAGGTCTGGTGACCTTGCTGGCCAAGGAAGAGTATCAACCGCACGGAGACAGTTCAGAGATATGCGAGCGGTATGTGGCCTGGCATTATCTTGTAGAAAAATGACCCCAGGATGACGTGCCATGAAGGGTAATGCAACCGGCCGCAGGATGGTATCAAAATATCGTTAAGCTGTTAGCAATGTACGGAGGATGACTAAAGATGGCCTGCTGTCATAAGAAATAGCGCCACACACCATCACACCAGGGGTTATGGCTGTATGCCTTGTAAAACAAAGGCTGATTGGGATCGCTGGCTTCGTCCTCTCCAGACACGAATACGATGGTCATCTGCTTCGAGAGGGAAGCTGGATTCATTGCTGAACACTATACGATGCCAGTCTGATGGCAGCCATGATGATCGGCTGCAATCCCGCTTCAGATGACTCCGCCGATGTTGTGGGGTCAAAGGCAAACGTCTTAAAAAAGGCCTTTGTGAGCGTAACCCGCCTCAGACAAGCGCCGTGAGATGGTGGGCGGTACTACGGGAGGTATAGACGCGACTGTAATGCGTTGAATAGTCGGTAATGATACCGTTGGGCGGTTCGGGCCTGGCGAACAATCATCCTATCTTGCCTCGCATTTGTGCTCCTTGGTCTTCCAGAGCCTTCATTTCGTCAGCAATTTCCTTACAGCAACCATTGCTGCCAACATCTTTGCAGAACAGTGTCTGTACGCTGCAGGTGGCGGCCTCTTGCTCGGTATGACCACCCAGGTTCACGCAACCCTACAATGCGACCACGTTCGAAGTCGTTTAGTTGTCTGTAAGGTCTTAGATATCGTCGTAATGGCATCTTTAGTTGGTTCTTTACGAATTTACAATGGCAGCAACAAAAAAGATAAATTTTCGGCCTCTGTTACTGGTTTTATACTTTGCCAATTGCTCACTAGAAATGCGCGCTATGATCACAATTCCTGTTCGTTTGCTTTGAAACTTTGATCATTTGCATGTTCAATCGAAGATGTTCGAAGATGTTTTCGCATACCAAATTTCGTCACGATCGCAAAAGTCCTTCTTGGTGCTTCAATTTTTTTTTTTTTTTTGCAAAAGAGTGTGTATACCCCGTATAACAAAAACAAGTGTTATTTATAAAAAAGTATTATAAATAGTTAGAATATTAAAAAAGAATTACCTCTTACATTTTAGAGTCTATCCTTTTATTCCAACTACCACACAATCCCATATCAACTCCCTAAGCGAAGACGAGTACCCCAGTTAGTATAATAATATAAATGTGTTACATGAAATATAAATGGACTAAATGCAATGAACCCTTTCTAAGGAGACCATTGACGATTCTAAATGATTTACGCTTTTAAGAAGTTGGTCGTCTTAGAAATTAAAGTTAAATATTAAGAATGCTCTTTTAAGCAACCACACATGATTCCATATCCTTTAGTCTTTTGTGAATGTGGTTATCTTATAAGGTATTTCTCCCACCTTCATCGCATGCCTTCGTAGTGTTAGTGGTGAGCACGCTGGACACGTGTTCCAGAGGGCCGTGGTTCGAGTCCCGGCGAAGGCATTGCTCATTTTTTCACGTCTTTTGCTTCAAAAAATACCTAATGTCTTTACAATCTTAGAGAAGTAATGTTTAAGACCAATGTTTATTAATGCTCTCAGAAACAGTGTTTGTCTTAGGAAGATAGTCGCTATACATTATAAAACAATGAAGATAATAATAATAATAAGATAACAATAATAGTGAGGATAATAATAACAGAGAAAATAATATATAACTACAGTTCCTCCATCATTATGTATTATTTTTGAAAAATCCAAATCCCTAACTGAAATATTATGTAATTTCCTCCTGACATGTTTCTCCAGAACTAACGAATCAACATCCAAACAATTAACTGCAGGCTGTAGATAACAACGTTAATGACACTTTAAGAAGACAAATAAATGGAAACAAAACATAATTTTTGATAAAAGAATGGTCATATAACTAAGTGAAAGAAAATCATTTTACAGTTTGATAATTAACTAAATGATTTTAATATAGATAACCTCATGTAGTTATTCAGCTTCTCTTTTCTAATTTTTAGACTGTATTTTAAATTAAAAACTACCAATACAACTTTTTAAAAGAGATTAATTAAATGCATAAATTTAAAATTCGATTAACTGCTACATGTAGCAATAATTTTTTGCTTATATCACCTTTTGAATGCTTAATTTTCCTTCAGTCCCATTTTTTAACAAAACATGAAAAACTAAAATATTAACACTTTTCATCGCGAGGGACGAGATAACTCGTCTTCCCGGTATATTCGCTCTGCGCGAAAGACGAGATAACTCGTCCTCTACTCAAGGTTTTCCTATATTATTGCAGCATATTCCGTGACTTATTTCATCGTCATTTTAGCGTATAGCAGACCCTAATATTTTGTCTTTACAATTTTTACAAGGTGGCGTCAGCAGCACAGTTTGTAGGGCTTTTACTTTTATTACGTTTCTTGTAGGTTCTCTTTCGCTTTTATTATGCTTCTTGTTTTTCTTTTTCTTCTTTTGTTGTAACCTTAAATTCTCTTTTTCTTTTTCTCTTTCATCTCTCGTAGGTTCTCTTTCTCTTTCACTTTTATTACGTTTCGCGTTTTTCTTTTTCTGTTTCTTTTTCTTCTTTCTTTATTACATTTCTCTCTTCTCAATTTTATTACGTTTCTCGTTCACTCTTATTACGTTTCTCGTTTTCTCTTCATTTTTATTACGTTTCTCGTTTTTTCTTCACTTTTATTACGTTCCTCGTCTTTCTTTTATTGCGTTTCTCGTTCTCTTTCATAAATCCTCCGATAGGCCGCGCATGGAAGGACAACATTACTTGAACATAATAGCAGCAACTTCAAGGCTACGCCAACATGGAAGTGTGTCGTATGTAATTCGCACAAAATTCGCCGAGAGACTCGTTATCTGTGCAAAACATGCACGTGAAAGCCAGCTTTATGTGCACTACCTCGTTTTTAAAACTATCATAGTTCAGAGAGATTCTAATTTACGCAATAGTTAGGTGTTGCGAGCTCCATCATTCTTATTTGTCAACGATATTCAAAGGTCGTTGTTTTACTTTTATTTAGACGGAGTTGTTTTGTTTTTGTAATTTGGCAGCAGTAAGAAAGAGTGGAATAATGTTTTAATTTCCTTAAGTGTAGACCTAAGTCAAGTTTTGGCTTTCTTAAGCAAGAAAATGTAATTGTTTAGTTAAAATATTTCCTTTCAAGAGTTATGGAATGGAGTCACTTAATGTAAAGACGAGAACGACTGAACGAAATAATATTCAGGTAGATTCAACGCAACATTAGAATTTTTTAATCTAAGGGGCGATTTGCCCAGAAGGACCATTCATTTCGTTTTGACATTTTGCGTTGATTCACTTTCTGCCTTGATTCACTTTTTAAACTGTTGCCACCAAATATTTCAGCCTTGTATTATACTTGAAGAAATTAAATAATGAAGAATCTGCATAAATGTATGCATATTTCTCGCATTGTGATACAACAACGGTACCTAGAACCATCAAATTTTGAATAATCTAATCCTCCACCGATATGGACAACCGGAAGCCTTAATTTGGAATTTAAAATTTGTTTTATTACTTATTTCATATTTTGTAACACTTCAACGAATTTTTGTATAACAAACTAAACGATTTCAAAACGAGCAATGGCATCACTGTATGGAAAGAATAACTTTTTTATGTCCAGCGCACGAGACTCTGTATCGGAAATTCTAAAGATATGCATGCTCATTTTAAAATTATTTTGCGATAATTTCCTTTTGTCATTTTGCGTTGATTCACCATAAACATTGTTTCACTTTTCGAATTATTGCCACCAAATATTAGAGCCTTGTATTATGTTTAAAGAAATTAAATGATGAAAAATCTGCATAAATGTATGTATGTCTGGCAATGTGGTAAAACAACGGTACCTAGAGCCATCGAATTTTGACTAACGTACAGTCGGTCACAAAAGTATTTGAACACCGGTACCCCATCAGAAAATTACAAGATAGATTTTTCTGAAACCAATTTTTTTTTTTTTTGTTCAAGATTGGATCCTATTTGAAGTCCAATTTTGAATGATTTATATTTTGTCTAGAGCGTGTATTGGAAAAACAATTATTTTGCGCTCTTGAACCATTTTTTTAAAATAGTCCAAGATTGGTTATATTTTTATCATTTTTTTATTAAATCCAAGACTGGTTATTTAAAAAAATTTTTTTTATTCAATCCAAGATTGGTTATTTTTAATAAATTTTTTATTATTATTATTATTTATTACAATAGGACAGATTATTAAAATAAATACAAAATTTATTAACAACCAACGAGCATCGAGCGCACGTCAGGTTGCCACGACAGGATATCTTGGAATGGCCGAAACGCTGGCATTGAAAGCATCGCATAGGGTTTGGGATATAGGGTCTTACGGGACAGTTAAGATACCCAGCCTTTATATTCTTCGGCAGATCAGGCGAGTTGAAGGTCAGGATCACGTGTTTCGTGTCTATCAACTGACCCTCCTTACGCATCTTGATCCGCTTAGCAGCACAAACCTTTTGGTCAGCTAACTCGGAAACGAACTCTTCTTCTGAAACAAACAGAAGGTCGATTTCCGAGATAACACCTCTACAGAAGTTGAGTGTTTTGTGTTCTGACACAGATATCGGTACTTGTCCAAGTTTGGTTTGACGTGAAAGTGAAGCAGACTGGATGGCCGAAACGGTATCAATAAGCAGATCACCAGAACGGAGACGCTTTATGTTTCGTGGCTCACCAACACATGAATGAATGTACTTGCTTATTAGAAAGGGAGACATCTTTTGTAATTCACCAGAAGGACTAGAAACAACAAGAAAGCGAGGACAATTAGTTTCCTTGGCATTTGCATCGGTACGTGCTTTTTTATTAGTTGACGTTATAGGCGGATTCGAAACGACAGGACTAGATTCTGGATGACTTATAATATAAATTTTGTGGTTTTCCATAATGAAAGGAAGAAGATTCGGGTCCGACCGCCCCACCCACCACGGAGCCCAACAAGGGAACACAGATTCCTGTGTTAGGGCTAGCCAGACCTATACGCAAACTGAAGCCCCACAGTCGGCTTTCCCGAAAGCAGGAACTCCCGAGAGCTTATCCCCAAGCCACTGACACAAGGACTAGTGACCAGCCGATTGACACCCGTGAGGACGACAAGGTGCCACCCGTTTAGCTGAAGCAGAGGCCAAAGCAGTGTGTTGGGGACAGTACCTCGCCCCTCAACTACCAGGACCCTCCTTTCCAGCGACACGGGTCTCCACGCACGGCAAACACGTGGGCAGTTTTCTCGTCATTCGAAAACTAGAGACAAGGGCTGTTCTAGTCTCTCATAACGAGCCCCAACCTCCGAAGAGGAAAACCACAAGGGAGAAAGGAAGGAAGAAAGCTTCAGCTCAGAGGAGAGGAGAGGGAAAAGAGGATAGATCACTGGGGCTCCAGGATCGTGACACCCGTCTCATCAAGAAGATGATCCCCTGAAGGGCTAGGGTACCTCGGGATTGCCACACCCGTACTCACAAAAGTGAGCCCCTGAGGGGTAATAGTATAATGGATCATCTTAAGAAGAAAAAGGATATCGAATTTAGTAATTGGTTGTACCAAATCCTACATGAATCCCTGATCAAGACCGATGATTATTATGCTCTCAACAATGATCATCTTAACGCTTCTTCTATAAATTTTGAAAAAATTGTTGAACAAAAAAAGATTAAATGGTTGAAAACCCCATTAAATGTTCCATCAGAAGAGAAAGTTCAATTAAAAGAACCTACAACTTTTGCAGAGAAAAGTACTCAAACAGATCCTATAGTATTTACTATTTTCATTGGAGAAACCACAACATAAAGTTTTCAAAAGTTAAAAGAACCTACAACTTTTGCAGAGAAAAGTACTCAAACAGATCGTATAGTATTTACTATTTTCATTGGAGAAACCACAACATAAAGTTTTCAAAAAATTTTTTAAATATAAAAAAAAACTTTTTGTTAATTTTTATAATGTCTTTAAACATTATAAAATTAACTTTCCTTTTGCCAAGATTGGAATCCAATTTTTCTAATCCAATATTACTCTATCCAATTTTTCTTATCCAATTTTCGCCAAGAATGGAATCCAAAAGGGGAAAAGTTAATTTTTATAATGTCTAAAGACATTATAAAAATTAACAAAAAGTTTTTTTTTTTAATATGTGTTTTAGATTTTAGAAAAGTTTTTCCAGTCGAAAGGAATCCTTTATAAACAGTCAGTCTTGGAAATATTTTGGCTATTTTGTTATAGAAGCTATTTAAAGAAATATTTTTACATAGTCAGTTCTCGTCAACCCTTTAAAGTGAATGACCTGAATTTAACTCCTTTGTATAAACAAGAGAGAATTTTCAATTTTTAGGTAGATGGGAGAGATGTTTTCTGTAAAACTCTTTTGTAGTAACTTTTAGGACTCCTAGAAAATAAATATGTTTTCTCAAAGATATTTTTCAAATGTTTCATATATTGTTTTAACCTATAAAACTTTGTTCATTCTGTTTTCCTCTGATTAAAAACAAAATTCATTTTTTTACAAATTATATAACTTTTATTTAACATTATTTTAAATACATTTATAAAAATTACATAACAAAATTTTTTTAGCTTCTGTTTTCATGGCCAGTCCATTCTTAAAAAACTAAAGATAATTTTTTGGTCCCACCTCTTCTGGTTTCTCTGGACACAGTTACTGGCTGGATCTTATTCATCCCAGCATTCACTGGCTTCTGGTTGATCCCAACACTCTTCTGGTTGATCCCAACACTCTTCTGGTTCATAACGAGTGTCGGGTCTGGAACAGTTACGATTTTTTTTGGACTCCTCCTTTTCTAGGAAATCAAAAGGTGTTTCTTCTAGATGAATCTTTTCAATGTGAAAATCTTCTTCTATAATGTGCCATCGATAATTCCGCACTTTGTTTTCAACACAATGAAAGGTTTTTCTCATTTGTTGATGTTTATCACATTTACCTTGATGTTTCCAAATGATTCCACCTGGTATAGAAATTTCCATTATAGGTTTATCTTTTAAGAGTTGGGGAAAAAAATTTGCCTTTTCATATCCTACGACGTAAATGGACTAGAAGTTGTGAGTTAAAGATTTCAAAATAGAAGCAAGGTGATTGTAAGGAATATGGCCGTCATTCCATCCAAGTCCGTGTCGGTTTCGGCTTAGCCAGGCGTTGGTCTTTTGATTTTTAATGCTGAGTTCATTGAAAGGGTGCAGAGGTCCAAACATCAACGATCCTACCATCGAACGATCTTTGGTGGCATATCCCAATTCCTTCAAAATATATTCTCCCCTCTTGTGGCTGCAGGATTGAAACCCTTCTAAATCCAGTACGATAAAATTATCAGCCATTTTTCCACAAAGAAAATAGGATCTAGATGGAAAAAGAAAAGATTAGAGAAGATTTTTTAACGGTTTTTAAAAACTTAATGGATTTTAAAAGCTTCCTAAAAATGGATTTTAAAAGCTTAATAGATAACTTTTTTAAAAGTATAATGGATTAATATTTTAAAAGCTTTCTAAAAATGAATTTTAAAAGCTTAATAGATTAATTTTTTAAAAGCATAATGGATTAATATTTTAAAAGCTTCCTAAAAATGGATTTTAAAAGCATAATGGATTAATATTTTAAAAGCATAATGGATTAATATTTTAAAAGCTTAAGGGATTAATATTTTAAAAAGTTTAATAGATTAATATTTTGAAAGCTTAATAAATTAATGTTCTTAGCTTAATAGATTAATGTTTCTTAATAGAATAATATTTAAAAACCTTAATAGAAATGAAAAATGACTTACCAGCTCAGTTCAAGTAGTCCTCTGAAGAAAACTCTCGTGGAACACGCTCTTTTATACTCGCAGAATAATTATTTTTATCACTTTGAAAAAAGTGTTTACATCATTGAGACCGTATTTTTTTTGTTTAAAAAATAAAAAGGACTAATCTTGATCGCAAAGATTGAAAAAAAAATTTAAAAAAGCTAATCTTGATGGTAAAGATCCAATGTCAACCCAATCACTTTTGGGGGTTCTAAAAAAAAAGAAAGAGAGAACATGGAACTTATACTTGACTTTGAAGGTTTTTACTATTCTCAAGAATCCTTTATTGTAAAAGAGTTGGCCTATTCCGATGGCACTTCCCAAGGGGTATTTGTATTTAAACCCCCTTTTCCTTGGAAGATGCTTACTGAAAAAGAAAAACGAACGGCTGTTTGGGCAAGTGATTATTATCACGGATTATCGTACTACGAAGGAGAAATTCCTTACAGTTATTTCGCATGGATATTACATATGTTGACAGAACCCTTTTCCGTTATTTGGGTGCGAGGAGAAACGAAACAGCGGTTTTTAGAAAAATGGTTACAAAGATCTATTTCTTGCATCTTGGGACAAAAAATTTTAAAATACAATAAATGTGTTGTTCGTCCCAATCATACAAATGGATTTTCTCATTGTGCTTTACAAAAAGTGATTTGGTATCATGATTATTTAAAAGCACAAAAGTCTGGAAAGATGTAAAAATTATTCTGAAATACTTAAAAAAAAAATTTTTTTTGTCTAAAAAATGATGTCCTACTTTCCAATGTTAACCTATGACAAAAACATTGTAATATAAGACATCATTTTTTAGACAAAAAGTTTTTTTTTTCATAGACTTCCAATGGAATCCAAAAAGGGAAAACGTTAATTTTTATAATGTCTAAAGACATTATAAAATTTAACAAAAAGTTTTTTTTCTTTTATAATGTGTTGCAAATTTTCTTTCTCCTCTGAAAAAATTTTCTCAGCCCGTTCCCTTTAAGAATGGACTCTATATAAATTCTCTTCATTGAGATTGAAAAAAAGATCCTGCTTAGATTGTAACTTTAACGGTGTTTATAAAATTTTATATGGTATTAAGAAGATTGGTATTAAAAAGATTGGTTCCTATCTAATTATGATCCAGAAGGGCATGATCCAAAGGAACTAGAAGGGGATTTTACATTAATCATCAAGATTAGCGTTTTAAATTTTTTTTCAACCTCAAGATTAGCGTTTTAAATTTTTTTTTCAACCTCAAGATTAGCGTTTTAAATTTTTTTTAACCTCAAGATTAGCGTTTTAAATTTTTTTTTCAACCTCAAGATTAGCGTCTTAAATTTTTTTTCAACCTCAAGATTAGCGTCTTAAATTTTTTTTCAACCTCAAGATTAGCGTTTTAAATTTTTTTCAACCTCAAGATTAGCGTTTTAATTTTTTTTTCAACCTTAAGATTAGCGTTTTAAAATTTTTTCAACCTTTATGTTAACCATCAAGATTAGCGTTTTAAATTTTTTTCAACCTTTATGTTAACCATCAAGATTAGCGTTTTAAATTTTTTTCAACCTTTATGTTAACCATCAAGATTAGCGTTTTAAATTTTTTTCAACCTTTATGTTAACCATCAAGATTAGCGTTTTAAATTTTTTTCAACCTTTATGTTAACCATCAAGATTAGCGTTTTAAATTTTTTTCAACCTTTATGTTAACCATCAAGATTAGCGTTTTAAATTTTTTTCAACCTTTATGTTAACCATCAAGATTAGCGTTTTAAATTTTTTTCAACCTTTATGTTAACCATCAAGATTAGCGTTTTAAATTTTTTTCAACCTTTATGTTAACCATCAAGATTAGCGTTTTAAATTTTTTTCAACCTTTATGTTAACCATCAAGATTAGCGTTTTAAATTTTTTTCAACCTTTATGTTAACCATCAAGATTAGCGTTTTAAATTTTTTTCAACCTTTATGTTAACCATCAAGATTAGCGTTTTAAATTTTTTTCAACCTTTATGTTAACCATCAAGATTAGCGTTTTAAATTTTTTTCAACCTTTATGTTAACCATCAAGATTAGCTTTCTAATCCTCAAGATTAGTCCTTTTTAATTTTTAAACAAAAATACGGTCCCAATGATGTAAACATTTTTTTCAAAGGGACAAAAATAATTATTCCGCGAGTATATAAGAGCGTGTTCCACGAGAGTTTTCTTCAGAGGACTACTTGTCCTGAGCTGGTAAGTCATTTCCCATGTTTATTAAGCTTTTAAAATATTATTCTATTAAGCTTTTAAAAAACATTATGCCTTTTAAAATATTATTCTACTAAGCTTTTAAAATATTATTCTACTAAGCTTTTAAAATATTATTCTACTAAGCTTTTAAAATATTATTCTACTAAGCTTTTAAAATATTATTCTACTAACCTTTTAAAATATTATTCTACTAAACTTTTAAAATATTATTCTACTAAGCTTTTAATCCATTTTTAATAAACTTTTTAAAAAAATTAATCCATTTTTTAGTAATCCTCTCTACTCCTTTCTTTTTCCATCTAGATCCTATTTCTTATGTGGAGAAATGGCTGATAATTTTATCGTACTGGATTTAGAGGGGTTCCAATCCTACAGCCACAATAAGGGAGAATACATTCTGAAGGAATTAGGATATGCAAGCAAAGATCGTTCGATGGTGGGATCGTTAATGTTTGGACCTCCGCACCCGTTCAATCAACTCAGCATTAAAGATCAAAGAACCAACGCCTGGCTAACTCGAAATCGACACGGACTTCGATGGAATGACGGCCATATTCCCTACAATCACCTTGCTTCTATTCTGAAATCTTTAACTCAGAACTTCTCCTCCATTTACGTCGTAGGATATGAAAAGGCAAACTTTTTTGCCCAACTCTTAAAAGATAAGCCCATAACAGAAATATCCGTGCCAGGTGGAATCATTTGGAAATATCGAGGGAAATGTGCTAAACACCAGCCGATGAGAAAAATTTTTCATTGTGCTGAAAACAAAGTCCGCAACTATCGATGGCATATTATAGAAGACGATTTCCATATCCAAAAGATCCATCAAGACGGGCCAGCAACAACATTTGACCGAGCCTTCGATCAGTTAGAAAAAGATCCTTCCCCAGAAAATTTTGACACCTTTATCAAATCATGGGACAA
>KK116593.1:0-10694 GCA_000611955.2 Stegodyphus mimosarum
CCTTCAGAATATGAAGCTCTATTGACAGGAAAATCACTCCCTAAGAAATCAAGGATAAAAAAAAATTTAACCCTTTTTCAAGAACAATGTTATACTTCTTGGTGGTCGATTACAATTTTCTGATTATGCTGAAAAACATCCCATATTATTGGAAGATTCTCATCATTTTACAAGCCTACTGATACGCCAAACACATTTACGAATGCATTATTTCGGCGTTCGGATTGTACTTTTTCAGCTTCGTTCAGAATATTGGATATTAAGAGCAAGGCAAGCCATTAAAAAGGTGATAAAGACTTACCTTCCATGTAAAGTGCTAAAACAAAGAAGTGAGCAGATAGAAGCTCCATTCTCTACGTAAAAAATAATAACTCCATTACAAAAGCTTACATTGTGATCTTTACATGTGCTACAACTCAAGCTATCCACTTAAAATTAGTTTCCGATCTGCGTACTGACGTCTTCCTACTTGCATTACAACGTTTTATCTCTAGACGTTCACTTCCTCATACACTGATAATGCCGCATTTTTCTGCGCTGCGGACAAAGAGCTAAAATTATTCTGGGTATATCCTCTGCCAAGGCACAACAATTCTATGCCCACTACAACATCAAATGGAAATTCATCGCCCCACAAACGGCTTGGTGGGGAGGATGGTGGGAAAGAATGATAGGCTCAATTAAGCGATGCCTTCAGAAAACATCAGGTAAGGCTCTTTTGGATGGCGCTGGTTTGATCACTGTATTGTGTGATATTGAAGCCGCTCTTAACAGTAGACCGATTGTCCATGAATACGGAATAAAAGATGACTCTGAGGAAGCTTTAACATCCTCGCACTTCCTCATAGGAAAGAAATTAACTACTATTCCTTCCAGCCCCATAAATCCTGAAACAAATTTAAATCGTATGGGGAAGAATCGTCAACATTTGATGGACTTCTTTTGGAAAAGATGGCAAAAAGAATATCTGATGGACTTGTGCACATTTCATCAAGTGCGGAATCCATCTGAAACAAATAAAATCCAGAAAGGGGACATTGTCCTACTACAAGATGTTAGACCTCACCACACCTGGAAAAGGCCCGTGTTGAAGAGCTAATCCTTGGCCGCGACAAGAAAGTCCATACTTGTGTTCTGCGCACTAATGGACATACCGTTACCCGACCTGTGCAGCTGGTCATCCCCCTGGAGGTTGACCAGGGTGGGGAGGATGTTGCGGCAAAGCCAGCGAACTATTAAAAATAACATTACCTTTTTATGAATGGCATCACTTACGTTTTTTGTATTCGTAAATGTTTTTTGCTTGTTCTATACTTTATTTTTATGTTAGGAAATAAATAGGCATAAAATACTATCTCATAATATATATATATATATAAAATCATTTTCAAAGTAAAGGAAAAGGGATCAAAAAAAATTAATTTAATATCAAAAACAATGGTAATCCTAATTATCCTATCTTATGCGAAGCTGGTGAAATCACCGAATTAATTCTATTGAATAGGGAAAATGTTAAAAATTAAAAGTAAAGAATCCAAAGCAAACAATTAAAACTGTAGTATAATCATACTCGAATCTTTTGCCAAAAATGGGTAAAAAATGTGAAAAATGTACAATAAAAAAAATTAATTTCCTTTGTTTAATGCTTCAAACAGACCTTGTTGGCATCGTGCTGGATAGTCTAATTTATGGTGTAATCCAAATTAAGTTGAATCTTCTTTCAACCACTCAATGTGTTGTCTCATCTTAAGCAAAAATACTTAAGTTTCTTTGATCAGAATTAAATCTCTGTCTTGTCACAATTGCCTTATTTTCCATATTTTATGCCCTGTAATCCTGCTGTTCTCACTTATCACTGTATTGTATGAGACATTTTTGTGTGAATATTTTCTGATGATTCAAACTATCCAAATCAATGCAACAGCTGATCTTTGAAAAATATCTAAAGAGTCATCTTAATAGTATATCCAGGTATGTTAGGAGTACTACTACTTCAGTAGACATTCATGAAAGCATTGTTTCCCACTGAGTATGTTTGGAATGTTTATTTAGAAAATTTGTCTATAGAATATGTGACTGAAAATCAAGGTATTTTTAATTTTAAATAATATTTTAGTCTAAACAGAAAAGTCCAAAGCATGAAATCAGAATTATACATGGAATCCCAACTTCCAAAAATGCTGTAGAACTTCGCATCATAAATGCCTCACTTCACAAACAAATTATCTGACCACCTCGTATTATCACCTCATATGACAAAGGGTATCTCGAGTTATGATCACTCAGATCTGCAACATGTGATTTTGACAGGTATTTTGAAGTAATCTATGCTCTCGTGGACTTTTGGAAATATCACTTTAATATTTTCCATTGCTTAGCTCTCATTAGCAAAGCCTGTCAGCAACTTACAGCACCATGAGTTATCTATAATAATGTGTTTCTAGGCAAAACGTGGGCTAAGTAGTTAACAATAAAGGTGTTAAAAAGTTATTAGAGGACTATAAAAAGAAGCTTAATGAGAAAAAAATTACAACTTCAGAAGCAAGGATAAAAAGTGGTAGTGTACAAAATCACTTCAAGAGAAGAAAAACTGAAATGATCCTATTTTTCTAATCCATGAAATTTATGTAAAATGGGGTGAGATGCAAAGTTTTCACCTAATATCACTCTGATAAATCAGCAGCAAGCTACAATGTAAAGTGGACAAATTTTAAATGAAACAGAAAAGTATTAAATATCAAACAGAGTGGTATGGTGTTTAAAGACAAAGAAAATGCCTTCTGAAGATTGTTCGCCTTGATGTTCTTATAAAAGGGGACACCTCCCCCCAACAATAATATTTTCCTCATCATTGTCAACTCAGGGCATCCACTCTCCTTTATACAAATACAGTAAAATTAAATTAAGCTTTTTTTTTTATCTGCTTTACTACTGTGCTTATCATATTTATTTTATATTTAACGATTTCCATTAGTTTGATGTTATGAAGTTGTGCACAAAGAACTGTTGAAATGCATAAATGAACAGTTATCTGTGGTCCTAGAATGAAATAATCCTTTACATTAATTCATATGGGGGAAACTTGTTTTGATTTACAAACATATCAGTTGGAGAATGACCTTCAGGAACAAATTAAATTCGTGAATGAGGTTTCACTCTATGAAGCTGATAATTTATCTAGAATATAAAAATACAAGCAAAAATAAACATAGTAGTAAAAAAACTGCTGCTTAAGTTATTGTGAATTGGCTCTCAGTTTACAGGGTTATTATAAATATATTGCATATAAAACTTTTGCACATCTGTAGAAATACATTATTACTTTATTTTTTATAACAAAATAAATCAAGTAGAAATAGATTTTACATGTGTTACAATTTAGGGTACTTTATTCCCACCAGAAAGTCACAAATGCATTGGTGACTAATTTTTCATGAAGCTAATCCAAAGCTTATTTAAAAATGGCAATGCACTAAACCTTCTGTATAATTAATAGTAATCAATTGATATGATTAGAAAAGCAAGAAATAATCATTAATAAAACACTTCCCTTTTTTAACAATCTTTCCTTTTTACATTGTTGTTTCCTCAATGTATACAGCTATCTGTTTTCACTTAAAACAATAGGTACAGTATAAGTAGGCGGAACATCAGAATTTCACCATAGGTTGTGCAGGTATAGTCTCACCACAGAGCATTATTCCACACCTCAAAAATCTTTTAATGGCTGTTTCAGACTTGACACTCTCCAAGATGCCAGGAACCACCTGCGCACACCCTCCACACTTGGATGCAGTTTAAAATGTGCATTGTGACTAAATCATTTGCCTGACATTTTCTTTAGGCAATCTGCAATCCCAGCTAAACTTGTATTATCCTGCATAACATTCATTTAACAACAATGGATGTTATAATCAATCTTTAAGGCCTGTGTTGTGACATGTGTGTGTGTGAATCTAAATCATTAGGTGTGGAAGCCCCACTTCTGGTTTTTATCTGTGTTTTTGGGAAAATAACTGCAGCTTATACACAGGAGAATATGGTACATACATCTATATGTATTTGTATACATGTATATGTGAAATAATTTAAATGATGATAGCTGCTAATGAAGATAGTTGATTTAAGAAGAACTTAATACAATTGTAGGCAACATAATTTTTGTTGTAGACAGACATCTTTTTTGAAGACACATAAATAGATGTTAAACACACCTATTCCTTATTGATTTTTTGCATTTTCAGTAGCTGAATATCTGCATCTACATTTTGTGACTATTTTTATCAATAGCATTAAGTAAGAATCATGGGAATTAAATAATTAATTTTGAAATACCACAGTTTAGACAGATTTATTATTATAAGCACTTACTATTTTTGGAAAGGAGAGGATTAGTCAAATTAAAATGGGGAGCCAAGGGACAATTGCAGATTAAAATTAGAATTCTGATTTATAAATTTTTTATTTTGCATATTAAATTTTAGTCAGTGTTTTAAGTAGTACTAAATCGTGTTTTCTTTCTCATTAACAGCAAATAAATACAAATCAGAGTTTTGCTACTGAATCACAAATCAAAGTGACTCTCAAATAATATAAATTAACAATTGGAAATAGACACAGAAACCTAAGTAAATATACAATAATGATAGAGTTTTGCATCTTTGTTCTATATTTATATAAATTCTCATCAGCTTTCTAGCAGACAGCATCATCATTTTGTGAATGCTTTTATAGTGTAAAATGTGAGCTTTTACTTAAGATATATATATAATTCCTTTATCCAAAGTTCATAAATAGGTAAATTTAAATGTAGATACACTGAGCCACTTTTTAGTTCATACACAGTGTTGATTTAAATGGCTTTTGTGCCAGCTGAACTTGAAAATCATTGAAGAAATTAGAAATCTTAAAATTTGCAGTGTTAACTGCTACGACTTTGAAAACCCCTACATGTCTCTACCACTCAAAGAAATCTACGAAAATCTTTTAGAAGTGGCAAAATGTTTTCCTGAAATACTTTATTCTGGATTTACAAAAATGGAAAGAATTTCTACATTTTTCGCTATACAATAACTATATTAAATATTCAAAATTTCTGTACCTGCAAACACAAGGAATTCCAATGGGAAGTTCATATTCAACTCATCTTTGTAATTGTTCCTATTTTCTAAAGAATTTAATTTCCTAAAAATGCCTTTCTGATCAAGATTTCAGTAAATTTGAACACACTTATACTAGATGACATAACTTTCAACAATTATAATATCATAGAAAATAGCAACATCTACCCAAGCTGTCTAAAACTTAATAAGACCAATCAGAAATAGTTTTTCTTGATCTTAGTATTCATAATCTTAAAGAAATTAAACTTTTTGAGAAAAGAATTTAATTTTTCTGCTATTAAACTTATTAATTGGAACTCCAACATATCTAAAAACGTTATTGCAAAGACTACTTTTAACCACATTAGCAGAATTAATAAAGTTTGCACTGAAATAGAAACACAAAAAGATGAAATTGTAATTCTTGCTAAAATTTTAAAAGAAAATTAGATTCCTATAAAATTCATTAATAATCTTTTAAAAAACATCTGGAGTAGTCTGTACCCTATAATACTTTATAAAAGTATGAATTTTTTATCTGAAGGCTCCAAAAGAGAAGGATAAAGAAGGCTGTTTGTTTTAAAGGGTTTATAGGTTTTTTATTTATTTTTCTCACTTTATGTTTATTACTATGCTTTTATTGAAACAAGGGCCTCCTATATTCAAAGTCATCATGATAAGCCCATGATGTGAAGACTTTTTACTTTTCTAACAAAGTGCCTTTACTTCTTTTTCAAACTTTCTTCTGCGTACTTCTGTAATTAAAACATCTAAAATAATTCAACTTATAGGATTTTTCTACTGATTTCTACAAAACAATTAATAATAAAAATTTTTGACCACTTCTTGAACCCTTTTTGAGTTTACTAATTTTAAAGTATAATTTATTCTAAAATTTAATTTGAATTTTTTCACTGAATCACATTCTTTATTCCGTATTTGTTTAAATAAAGGTCAAGATTTGCTTAAATTTCATTTTTAATTGGTAAACTTTCATTATTCTTTATCAAAAACTAAATTTTGAATTAAAATTTTAATATATGTGTTTTTAAATGTTTTTCTTTTGGTTTCAAAATTCTATTTTTGTTGCAATTTTTTTATCTTTTGAGGGATTACTTTCTTGCCGCTGAATTTTAGTTACGGCAAACCTGAAAGTCACTACTTGTAACGATCTTTTTCATAGTTAGGTACCATTCTAATTGAAAGTTCTCGAAATTTTTTAATTATGTATATTTCAATCACGTTTGGATTTAGTAATTTCACTTAATGTTTTCAATTATTTGGATAAGTTCTCTTTATTTAAAGGTAAAATTTTGATTTGAAATTTACACTAAAATAATTTAATAATTCACTTTTGGTTTCAATTCTTTGGATTAAGTACTCTTTGTTTAAAAAGAGAATTATGTTTAGAATTTACTTTGCTTTTACCCTGCTTTGGGGAGGGGGCCAGAATTTCCGGTGAATTATTATAATTAAAATACAATGGAATAGTTTATCAGCTAATTCTGGATGCGGAAAAGCAAGGATTTTTTGTGGAAGAGAGATTTGAATTGATTTCAGTGTTCCTCCTCCTGACAAAGTAGCACTGAAGTTGATTGAATTCCTCTTCTATTATGTTCTTTTCTTTAAATTTCATTGATTTTTTAAAATTAGCGTATTACTTGTTTAAAAATTTAAAAAGTTTTAGTTTTAACATTGATTAAATTCTTTTTTGCATTTATTGGAGTTTATGAAATTTATTACTCATGAATTTCAAATTTTGGTCTTTGTAAAATTGGTTCTAAATTTCTTATTTTATGTCATTACTGATATTTTTCAGCAGCTTAATGTATGAAAATACTAGATATGATTGTATCAGATATTAAAAAAATTTATTGTATTTATGAAATATATATATATATATATGTGTGTGTGTGTGACATTTTGATTTGAAAAAAGTTTTAATGGATTTGCGTTGGAAAAGCTTAACTGTGTAGTTAGAAATATGACACTTGAACACAGATGTGGCCGCTTGGAACCATCATTTTATTCCATGATAATGCACATCAATTTTTTTGTAGGGGGTAGGGTAGATATTTTTTGATCATAGTTAAATACAATAATTTTTATGTACATGGGTTTTAGGTAAAGAACAAAGGAGGACAGCTGAGCATAGCAACACAGAGGTTTTGCTGGGCAGGAGCAGCATTTATACTAGGCAGGTGCATCTGTACCACTAAGCTGCAATTGGTTAATTTTAGGTTTTAGTTCTCTTTGCAAGCAATGTTATGTAAGCATCATATGGTTTTGAAAAAACTCGAGCTTGGGAGAATAGATGTACTTAGGAGGAGAATACCAAATTTAGAAGAGTAAATTTTGAGGTTGCCAATTATTACTTAGTGTAGTCATTGTATTTTATTATATCTTACATTTATATGAGGTAGGATTCAAAAGTTCCCGGACTGAGTCTATAACGTAAAAAACATTATGAATTAAATTGCAGAAACACGTCCTCCTTTGAAATAAGGCCCTTGTGCTACAACACATTTTTGCCAGCTTCTGTAAAGTTCTGAAATCCATTTTTGGCCATGTCCTTTAATGCAGCCTGCGATGCACATTTAACTTCATCTGAAGATTGAAATCAACAACCCTGCCAGTTTAAGAAATAGGAAGAAATTACAGGTTGCCAGATCAGGTGAGTAAGGAGGATGAGGCAAAACAGTTGTTTTCGTTTTCACAAGAAAGTCATTGACAAGTAGGGATCAGTGAGCAGGAGTGTTGTCATGCAACAGCACCCATGGCTGCTCAGCCCACATTTTTAGTCTTTTCTTCCGGATCAACTCATGCAAACGATGCAGGATTTCAACGTAGAGTTCTTTGTTCACAGTACGTTCTTCAGGGATAAATTTCAGATGCACAATGCCCTGAATATCGAAGAATACCTCTAGCATGACCTTTCCTTTACAGTGATCTTGGCGGAATTTCTGCTTCTGTGGAGATTATGGTGATTTCCGTGTTTCTGATGCGGGTCGTACAAAAAAAAAAAAAATTAAAAAACATTTCTCATCTCCAGTAGCAATTCTGCCAAGTAGCAAAGGATCTTTGTCAACAGCCAAGAATAAGTTTCCCGCAATTTCCATTCGAATTCCCTTTTGGTCTACGTTAACATGTGGGGAATGATGTATTGACACATCCTATGCATGTTAAGATCCTTAGTCAGTATCTACTGACATGTGGCCTCTGATATCCCAACTGATTCTGCTATTTGGCAAATTGTTTGCTGCCTGTTTGCACATACTGTCGCAAACACCTTTTTGATGTTTTCATCAGTGCGCGAAGTCACGGGATGGCCACAGCGTTCGTCATCTTCGTCACTTTCCCTGCCTTCTCTGAAATGACGATGCCACTCAAAAGCTTGTATTCTCAATAACATTTCACTTTTGTACATATGCTTCAACATTTTGAAAGACTCTGTAACACTAATTCCCAAGCGAACACAAAAATTGGTATTGATTCTCTGCTCAACTGACGCCATTTCTTTCTGTTGCCGGGTTACTAAATGCACCTGCCTACAAAAAACGCTGTCGTCATGAGCTTTCGACCACATGATTTGAGACAAACCACTTTTAGAAAAAGGGGAGAGTGTAGAAACACAAAAACGTTCTTGTAGTCGCACTATTGAAAAGAATATTTACATTATAGACTGAGTCCGGGAACTTCAAAATCCTACATCCTATATATATATCTACATGTATATTAACTTTTAATAAATAATAGTTTAAATTAAATTCTTGTTTTATTCATTCTTATTTTGTATAGGATAAATGAGATTTATGAGAAATTTCTAAATATGAATTTTTTTAACAAAATTTTAATTTTTTTCGATGTTAATTTTTAAATTACATGAATTGTAAAAACCACAGTAATAATTTAATCTTTTAATTAAATAAAAGGTACTTCCTTTTTTTATGCCATTATAACATATTTGTTGATTTTAGATTGGTGCCAAAATCTCAACTATAATTTCGTCATGTTGTGTAGTTTATCACCAGTTCTTAGAGCTCAAGTTGAGAAAAATAGGATTAAAGGAAGTTTTAATCCTTATCTCTGGAAGTGTGGAAATTTGATCCAGCCTGGTTATTTGAGTTAAATGCCCACTTTCCAATGTGAGATCTTTTTTGCAAAAATTCTTCAGAGTTCTTTGAAGCTTATCTTGAATTTGTTGTGCAGGATGCCTTTCATTTCAGTCAGCATTGCGTTTTCAAATTTCCCATGCTGCAGAGTTGACAGCCCAAGTTAGTGTTTGCTCTTAGGTAAAAAGTTGTATGAAGCAAGATTAGGGAAATATGAACGAAAGTGAAATACTGAGAACAACCTAACTGCTTATCAACAACTTATGGGCAGAATCATTGTAATTCAAAGTTGAGGTTCAAAGTAAAACTATAAACTTAATGTTAAATATAGTAAGATAATATTGTAAAAGTAGTAGTCATTACTTACTTGCAATTAAATTAAGTAGTATTATATGTTAGTTAGTTGTATTTAAATAAATTGATGTGCTTGCTACAATCTTTTGCAGAACATGTTTGGAGAATTTGTCGGCTTCCATGCCTGCTTGTAATGCAGGTCAAACAAGAAGTGCAATTTTTTCTCCCATATTATGATTTTGCTAAGCATTTAAGAATTTTTGTTGCAATGCCATGAAACTGCTTATCTTTTTTGCCTCTAGAATCAGCTGGTAATTCTTTCCGTAATATTATACTGAACAATGTGTTAGCACATCTGGTGCATATTCGAATCCTTTTTCATTAAATGTTAGTATATAAAATCTGATATCCTTGTAACAGTAACCTTTTTAACTTAACCTTTAACTGCACCATTAATTGTGTTTTATCTCATATAGTTTCTGCAACTTACTAATTTTTTTTTTTTATTTTTTGCATTACTAGTTTGCCATCACAATCAGAGTCTTTGATAATTTGTGTGGAATTACCATAAATGTTAATGACGTCTGAAGACTCTTAAATAATTTTTTGCGTGCTGAAGATATGCCATTTTTTATTCATCATTTCTGACGTCACAAACTTACAAAAAGTAGGGATTAAACTACTGAGATACATTTGAGGGAAAAAAATTGGGCATTCAGATGAAATATTTCTTCTAAAGATAAGGCAATAATTCATTAGTGGAATCATAATGGATCTGTGATTACATTCTCTTATGCATTTAAACTTTGAACTTTTGAATCTTACTATGGGATAAGATTAAAAAATTTAAAGATTGATTGCATATGAGAATATTTATATTAATTACAGATTAGTTGTGCATGTTAATAATACAATTAAGTATAATTGATTTTTTTAATCAGTGCATTGATATGATTAAATAATATCAATTTCTAAGAGATTGGTTATTCAGAATCAAATTTACACAGTTAGTGAAATGACTTGTTCATACAGTAGGGCCATTCTTTTTATGTTGTAAAATAACAGTTATAATATTTAATGTATAATCATAAATGCTTTATTGTTCACATAGCTGTTAACTGCATTATGTACAGTGATGTTGCTGCAATTTAGGTGCAAACAACCTTTTTTTTTTTTTTTTTTTTTT
>KK116593.1:10921-30307 GCA_000611955.2 Stegodyphus mimosarum
GGGAAAAAAAAAAAAAAAACATTTTTATCTCTAGCGCACGAGACTTACGGAAATTCTAAAGATATGTTCATCTTAAAATGATTTTGCGATATTGATTTTGAACTGAATTTTATGGTTTGAGTACGCAGTACATGATATTTAATAAAAAAAAGGTAGCACACGAAACATTAAAAAAACGCGCCTTTGGACGTAATTTAAAATCTGAAATCTTTCAGATTTAATTGTTTTTAAGATTTATTTATTTATTTATTTATTTTTTTTTTTATAATTCGTAAATGAATAGAAATTTATACAAATCCTTTTTCATTCCTTTGTTTGCTTCTCAGATTGGTTCATATATCATGTCGGCAGTTTCGGTGAAGGTTGATAAAAATCATATATAGACAGTTAATTTATTGTATTGTTGTATATATATATATAATAAATATTTGTGTGCTACTAGATCTTCTGGATTGTTAGAGCAGCCTGAGTCATATCAGGGCTGACTGGAAAGATACTTCTGGAATCAAGAAATAAATAACAAACTATTGCAAAATGTATAATAATTTATTTTGTTGTATTTTATAATGTATTTTATTTCACCATGCTATTCAAGAATAATTTTAATGAATTAATTGTAACTGAAACAAGAGTTTTTTTTTAATTAACAGTTCTGAAATAAATTTATTAGTCTGTAGTAATATTTCATTAATAGTAATTAACAGAAAAATTATCTTATGTGAATTTCATTATTTTTAAATCCTTTCTTATTAAGAAGTATAATACGCTGTTGATTTATGAGATTTCCGATTCCATGTAGCTGAAGATAATGTATTTGAAATCATTCCTTTGATTTCTTTTGATTATCAATAATTATACAACATATAGAGAGGAAGTATAATTGAAAAAATAATTTATATAAAGAGCCAATAATATTTTAAGTACATTCAGCAAATTAAAGTTTTCAGTTTAATTTTCTCAGTGTACTTTAATTTCATATAGTAAGAGAGTATTTTTGTTAATGTAAAATTATTTTAAATAAAATAGATTTTTGCTATATTTCAGTTGCTTATAGAACCTATTTTGATACCTTTCTTTCAGATCACTAGAAAATTATAAAGAAACAGAATGGTCCTCTATGTCACAGTTTGAAGAACATTTTAATCAAATTGAAAGTGTGTTGGATAATACATTTGGTAATGATTCTAATGAACCAGTTGGTATGTTCTTAACTTTGAAAATAAACATTTTTTGTTTGCTTGTTTTATGTATGCTTTATAACTATATAAGCCTTTTTGGCCATATAGGAGTATCAAATATAAACTTATATTTTTAAAATTGAGAATGTCATCTGTTATTTGATGAGAAATATCTGATCAAATAATAGACAGAATTCTCAAATCATCTATTATTTGATCTGAAATTTACTGGCACATTAGTCACTGCTTTTTGTTAGATTCATTGAAAGTAATTATTTGAATGATATAAATGTTAAATTATCAAAGTTTGTGGGTTTCAAATAAGTTTATGTAATTCTTTTTCCACAGCTAACTATTCCTGAAGAAAAGCAGATATGTGCTCCATAGTTTCATCCTTTAAATTAACTGCATCAAAGTTGTAACAAATAACTATTTTTACTGTCTAACTTGTTATAAAATTAGATTTATTTTATCACTTAAAGCTTTGAAGACTTGCATTTATAGTAAGTATATATGGTATAGTACATTTGTAGTGAGTGGTACTAGTATATTTGTAGTAGTACTCATTTTGATATTCCCAGTAACTTGCTACAAATACTTCTCAGACATATTTGTAGTAAGTTATTGGGAATACCAAAATGACCCTTCTTGGTTCTGAAGTTAGTGCTTTTCTCATTTTTGCTTTGCATTGAAGCAGCAGTCAGCATAAAAATAAAGTGCTCTTTCATCAACTAATTAAGTTTTTTTAGCAACGTTTTTACTGTCTGCAATATCAATAATTTCTTATGGAAAAAAAAAAAAAAAAAAATTGCTTTGTTGCTTTCTTGTAGCCAAACAATTATCTAGGTAAGAAGCTGTGAAAGAATCCGTCTATGATAATACTAGTGTTATTTGTAAGAAAGTTAAGCTTATGTGAACTTTAGGAGAAAGGTTTGCATTCTGTAAAAGGAAGGTAGACAATAAGCTGTGGTGATTTTGATCTTGGTAGCTAAGCATCTGTTGGCTATTTGCATGACCAACTTTCATAACTGCTAGAATTGCTTAAAGATTTCGAGAACTGCTCAAGTCTTAGGTCAAGCATAGAAATAAACAAAAGAGTACCCTCACAAAATAATAAATGCTCTGTATAGTTTCATGCTTTTAATTAGACTAATTTTCCATACCAGTTTAACAATAAAAATTTAATTTTATAAGTTCTGTGTTCTGGTTTTATAGGTTCATATATACATATAATATTTAACTTCATTTTGTTTTCTTTTGGTAAATATATTAAGTGTTTTAAAACATGTTTTCGTTTGGATTGAGTTACAATTATTTATGCTATGAATATATTAAGTACATGGACTTTATCATAGCATGGTTATTATGTATGGTACACAATTAGATATTAAATAAAATTAAGTCTCATTTTATAATTGGGGAGAAGCAGTCATTAAAATTTGGAACATAATGGCATGATAAAAGGCATAGCTATAATAAATTTCTCATTAATTTGAAATTTACAGTAGGGAAAAGCAATCTGATTACAGCTAAGTTGCTGTTTTTGCTCTATCATGAAGTCATTATGTGAACTCTCTCTTAGATGACTACCCAAAGTTCCAGGAGATTCGTGTCTTCTGTTGAGGTAATTATCATAGAGAAAACAAGTACTGATCAGTGATGTTGCCAGTTTGCATAATGGTTTAATATGTTCTATGTTTTTTGAATGTATTAAAGAAAAATATGAAATATAATTGTAGTATATTAGAATTGCAATTTTTCCCCCTTTTATATTTTTAATGATTTTCCTATGTTTTACATTGAATTATGTTTGTCTTTGGTATTTATTGTGTTATTTATTCCTTACTTATAATTATTATTACTGCTTCAGAATATTTTATGATTTTTACTTTGTGAATGTTATATTTGGATTTGGGGATTACGCATGAATTATTATTATGCATAGCTTTATAACAAAGAATTCTTATTTTTAGTATGTCTCTGGGGTTTAATATGAAACTTTTCTGAGTTGACTTGAGATTCCCCCTTTTTTTTATTTATTTATTACTAGATAAAAATTATTCTTCATTTAAAGATGTTCAATCAGCCTGCATTCATTAAATTGTATTCCAAAGTGATATATTTAAATTTGTTTTGTTAGGAATACAAATATTTCTCTCAATTCTCTGTGTTTTATATCCAAGTGATTTGCTACCATGTGTGCAAACTTCTGGAAGGGTTAGGTTGCTCAACGACAAATCAGAATCAGATAGCGATCAGGATTGAAAACATCATCTTCATGTTCAAGTGTGCAGAGAACTTGAGAAATGAAAGAGCAACCCAAAAGTGAAGAACAAGATTTTATTCCTCAAAATGTAACAATTAAGAGAAGTCAGAAAAGATGTCTGAGGTTTTGGTCCCCATTTCAATATAAGACTTGACATCAGCACTGCATAAAATAATGGGCTATTTAAAATATTCTTGTGGCATTCTTGGATGGCCATGACAGCTGAACAGTTACATGTAACAAGATCCTCTTCACTGTCCATGTTTGTATTGTATACTAGACCTTTTATGTGACCCCAAATTGATGGTAGGCTCTCTCTTTTAGTTTAAAGAGCCATTTGTATGTAATGTGTGGGATCATTAACGGAAGTGTGAGGAAGTTGTAGAACAAATAAAACAAACAAAAGATTTTACAAAACATATATTTTATTTTATTTGGCATCATGTATACAAAACATATATTTTATTTTATTTGACTCAATATGGCATCATATTGAGATTAAAATGACGTTTCATAAAATCGAATGCCTTTTCATTTCATTTGACATCTACATTGAAATTTCCAATCATAATAATGGGAACATCTTTATCTACAGTGAACTCTTCATCAATTAATAAAGTAATCTCAGAATATTTCATCAGTGCACTAAACAAGAACATCTTCAAATCTCCTGAATTAACAGTTGGATCAATATGTATGGATGCTAGTCCATTAACAGTTGCATCAATGATACAAATATCGCCTGCTTTTAAGTCCTGTATTCTCTTACGCTTCTTAACAGTAAATTCTGTTGGTACACAATCTCCTACACTTATATCAAATTTTTATAAATCACAACACCACGAGCTTGGTGAAATAAAATATAGCAAGCACTACCCAAATACACTGACTGTCTACCAGATGACCTTGCCACTGATACATGGTCATGCATCCGCACAAAGCTTTGATTTAACCAAAACTTTGCTATTTTTGATGCATTACTATGTGTATAAGCATTCATGAACACGTCAAATAACATCTTAATTTTTGCTTTCCTGTCAGACCATTGCGGAGGAATGTAATCCTACATTAAAAATTACAGGAAAGATAGGTCTGGTGATTGTGCAGGCCGTTGAAGGGAACCATCTTGTTCAATCCACTGTTGCACAAAGTTACTCCAAAAGGTCATATCTGAAATAGACTGAGCCCTCATTTTTCTGGAACACAGTGCAGTGCGTACTAAAAATGTTCATCATTCAACAATTCAGGCAAGACTTCCTCCCCCAAAAAATCTTATGAACTGTCCAAATCAACAGGGAAGAAACAGGGGTCTGTTAAGTGGTCTCCCACACTGCTGGACTGAACATTGGCTGCAAACCAATGTTGTGTTTCATATGCTGATGTAGTATAGATACTCGTCACACCCCATACATGCAAGTTGTGTGCATTACAGCAACATTCTCTCATGAAATATGCTTTATCAATGAATAATATGCAAACAACAAAAGAAGGGAACTTCTCCATTCTTTTGCAGATGATGTGCTGTTCGTGGTATCAGTGTCTTTTACGATCCTCCAGAAGGTGGTTTGGGAAGACCGAAGAAAGTAGCCATCACTCATGAACTGGCATGTAGAGTTTCATCTGTATGATGAAGCACTATCTTTTGGATTTCAGAAGTCCATGCCATTCATCCCTGATTCTTGGCACACTCTCAAAAGAATCCATTTCACATAATCTTTGATGTCATGCAAACCATTTACCAGTTCTCCAACAACTACGTTACAGTTGCAACTGTACTGCATCACAGTTGCATTTCTGCTTCTGTATTACTAATTGATACCATTTCTTTTTTTGAATAATCTGCCCTTGCCAGAAGTTTATATACATTGAAGTTACACAAATGAACTCACTTGTGAATTCACACACAAATGAATTTTTTGAAATATGTAAAAAAAGCTTGTATCTGCCAGTTTTCATTTGTGAAATATGTGCATTTTCATATTTTTTATGACTTTACTCATAAATTAAAAATTTTCAGGTGTCATTATTTATTTGAATTAGAATTTTTTGAGAAAGTAATAAATTTTGTTTATAATTTCATGCTTTAGTGATATTAATGACATTAATTTATTTCACCTCTTGAAATTTAAAATCCCCCTTATCTCCCCCAAAAAAAGTGGAGACATACTTTTTCTTTTAAATCAGCATTTTTAAGATGAACCTGCAAGTAAATTACAATATAGTAGAATTCTAGTAATTCATCATGCTTGCATCCAACATAAATGCTGTTGTGCAGCGTGAGTGCAAATTAAGTGCTGATAAACTACAAGCATGATTTTTAGAAGTAATCTGAAGCATTCTGCATTTGCTTCGGGGTCAGCATCATTATGGCTGAATGTTATGTAGTGGTATTCTACTGAAAACAAAAATATATCTCTATGATCAATCTGAATTACTGAACTCAATCTCTAATGTCCCTCTGAATAAGTTTCTGATCACACTTTATGTAAACAAAGTTTACTGAATGGATTGAAAAAGTCAAAGATAAGCCAAATTTGAAAAACTTTGCTGGTATAAGAAGAAGTGGAGAATGATGAGGAAGGATATATAATTAATTCTCACCTCATTTCTTATTCTGGAAGTAATATTACTTGGGTAAGGGTTTTTGAAGTATTAAATATATTTATAAAATGTATGCATTATAATAAACCAGAAAACATTCAAGAAGCAAAACATTTTTATGTTCTTGTTAATAGTGTTTTGACATTTGAATTGTGAAAAGTTTTCATCCAACAGCAATAATGTAAATTCCAGAACATAAATTTGTAAAAACTAATTAATTATTCATATCTAATAGTTTATCATCTAATATAATTTTAATCATTAAATGTGTTTGAGTTATTCTGTCTAAAGCTTTATTTAAAACTTTGCATTCTTTTAATAACATTTTAAAGTTAAAATTGGATTTTAAGCTGCAGTTCTGTAATAAAATGGTTTGTTTATAAGTTATAAGGTATTTCTCCTGCCTTCTTTGCATGCCTTCAGGATGTAGTGGTCAGCACGCTCAATGCAGAGGGCTGTGGTTTGATTCCCGGTGAGGGCATTGCTCATTTTTCATGTCTCTTGCTTCGAAAAACCTAATGTCTCTACAGTGGCGCCTGAACTAAAAAGGTGATGAATGATGATTCTCCACCACCTCAATTTGGCGATTGGGACTCCTAATCCCCAGTCGCTCTTTAAAAGAGGGAGTATATAAGGTATTTCTCCCGCCTTCGTGGTGTAGTGGTCAGTGTGCTCGACGTGTAACCGAGAGGTCCGTGGTTTGATTTCCAGTGAAGGTGTTGCTTATTTTTCTCCTCTCTTGCTTCGAAATAACCTAATGTCTCTACAAGTTTACAAATTATATATATTTTAGCACCAATTTTTGCACTAGTTGATAAATTTCTGAAAATATTTTAATGCAGTATTTGAAGTGCATACTAAATATGCCTTAAAGAAAAGGAAAGTAGTTAAATATCTTCAAATAAATAGTAATTTTTCCTGCTGTAATTTGTTAAATGTAATATAAGGGTTTAAAGGACATAAAATATGAAAATTAAATTTTCTTACTTTAAGATACACATTTATAATTTAAGATTATTCATGCATATATTATCATACAGTATTGTTAAAATTTTATTATAGCATTTTATAGTAATTTTCGTTTTTCAAAATATGTGCATTTTAAAGTGATCACATGAAGTAGTGGCAATCACCTGACAAAAAAGATGTAATTTATGTATTTATTTATTTATTTATTTTTCATTAGAAATCTTGAAAATAGTTCCATTATAAATAGTAGCGCATATGTTTTCGAAGATTGTATGGCATCTGTGAGCATGAAATGCTGCTGTTATCTTACCTAATATAAAAAATTTTATATATTTATTTTGTATTTTGTTTATTTTTAATCTGTATATTCTTGTTTTAAGATGAGGAAAATATAGACTGTAATGAGGAATTATACTGTGTTGCATGTGAGAAGGATTTTAGATCTGCCAAAGCGTAAGCATCTACTTATATTTATGCTTGAAAGGTTCAGTGTATATTTTAAAATTTTATTGACTTATCTCTTCTTCTCCCCATCCCCCCATGTAGAATGAAAAATCATGAAAACTCAAAAAAACATAAGGAAAATGTTGCTCTTTTAAAATTTATGATGGAGGAAGAAGAGGCAATGGAAAATAGTAACACAGCTGAAAATGGTATTGAAGAAGAGGATGATAATACATCAAAAATGTCTGATTCAGATGAAAATGTATCTAGTGAAGCATTGCTAGATGAATTGATAAAAAGGTAATAAAATTGGTTAAATTTTAAGATAAACTGTGTTATAATAATAAAATACTAAAACTTATTGGAAAAAAAGTTGTGTTTCTTTTAAAGTAAAGTAAATAAATAATGATAAGTAATTTTTTAAATAATTTCTTTTAAAATAAAGTTATTTGAAGAATCTAAATTATGTCACTGAGTTGTTCAGATCACATGTTGTCAGAATTATTATTATTGCTGGTATTATATATAAAGAAGAAAAAGAAAAAAAATTAAAAAAAGGTAATAAATTTTTACTGAAATTTTACATTTTTCCTTAAATAAATAGCAAAAAGTTACTTTTGTTTTCTAAACTAAGTCAAGAATATTGAAATTAAAATTATTCAGAATTGGTAACTAATATCAAGATTTCAAAAAGAAAAAAAGTGTGGGAGGGAAAATGATTCTCTAAGATAATTTTTATGCATCATTTTAAGAAAGTACTTTTCCATAAATTTGATTTCTGTTTGCACAGAATATTTTTAATTAATTTTATTTTTATTATTTCCTACTACAATATCTAAATTTATTTTTATGTATGTTATTCAGGGTGATTTTGATTGCTATTAAGTTTCTGAAAATTATGGGGCAAATTAGTCAGTGATTTTTATGAATATAGTTTACTCTTGCATCAAATTTACATAGTAGAATGCCAGTGCTGTACCAGTACTAGCTTTTAAAACAAATAACTGCTTAACTGTCTAACTGTCTAATACCAATACTAACTTTTGAAACAGAAGAATTTGCTTGAGAATGTTGCTATAGAACCTAGAGTTAAAAATCATTTGATATGAATTTATGAAAAATAACTCTTCCTACCATGGCTAAAAGAAGGTAAGAAAATTGCATTCTCTTTTTATTAATTCGAATGCATAGCAACTGTAGTATTTTGATGCAATTAAATTGATTCCCAAAAGTGTTTTTAAAATTTACAAAAGCATGTAATAATACCATTTATAATTACAAAAGCATATAAAAATACCATTTTTCAAGGATGAAAATTATGTTTAAAAAAATGGTTTGTGTAGCAGAAAAAAAAAATCTATAAGATGAAATCAAAAAATATTACGCCTGGACCACACACTCAACAAAAATAGATGGAGTAAAGCCATTTGGTACAGACTGATCATGGATCATGTGCTCTAAGTTATAATGTTCTATTTCACTCTGCTTGTTTGCAAGAGTGCTTTGAGCTATCGCTATCTTGTCACATTAACAGTAGTAGAGAATATTGACCAGAGAATTAACATCTAATTTTGACAAAAGCTTGGTAATACTTGCTCTGAATCAAAGTTGCAGAAAGTGTATGAGGAGGAATACATGAGCCACCTAGAAATTTATGAGTGATCTAAATGTTTCCAAAATGGCCAACAGAATATTGAAAGTGATAAATGTCACAAGAGACATGTAGTCAACAAAACCGAAAATTATTTTTCTTAGTTTTGTTGATTTAGCTGTGTTACTTTGTGGGAAAATTGCCGAATCACTCTCTGGGAGATATCCAAAGAGCTTAATATTAGTTAGGTTCCTTTCTATTCATTCTTGTTGAAGACATGAGTATGATATATATGTTTTCAAAGTTTGTGCCAAAACTGTGTTCAGAGACCAAAAAGAAAACCAGATTTCAGTTGCCCAAGATCTTAACTGTGCCAAAGGGGCAAAATTTTTTGAAAAATGATCATAACGGGGGATGAATTATGAATATATGGTCATGACCTAAAATCAAGGATCACTCAGCACATTGCAAGACCCCAACCTTTCTGAGACCCAAGAAAGCACAAGAAGATATTATTGGTCATTTTCTTTAAGAACCTCATGCATTATAAATTTACTTCTTCTGGCCAGAAAGTAACGAAAAAGTATTATTGGGAAGTACTGAGGCATTTGAAGGATGGTGTTCATCTTAAAAGACCAAAATTACATGTAACCAATGAATTGAGAGTTCCCATGACAACACACCTGCCCATTCCACTCAGCTTATGCAGTAGCTCGTACTAAAGCACAAAATTCCATGGGTTCAGTAGCCATGGTATCACTCAGATCTTATCACTTTTTTTCTTTCCATGAATCAAGTCCCACTTGAAATGAAGCTTCAAGAGGCTAAGGAAATCCAAAACAATGTAAAGAGATAGCTGCTATTCAGAAAGAAGACAAATGTTCCTAGTATAATGTCAGTAATGGAAACAATGCTCGATAAAGGTGACTGCTTTGAAGAAGATTATAAGTGGTATAGTTTTTTGTTTTTAATAGTCATTATTCGGCACAAAAAACTCCCAACTGTCAGTTGTGGAGCTGTGCAATTAGGTTTGAAACAAAAAGTACTTCAACTGTGTAAAAAGATCACCGTATAAAATGTCAAAATTTTCTATTACTCAAAAGATTAAAGCATTAAGTAAAACAAATAAATCTCAAAAGATCAAAATTTGCAATGGATACAATTTCCTTCAATGGATACAATTTCCTTAAAGAATGCACCAAAGTTCTGGTTTTCATTTTTACTTGGGCTACCCAACAGTAACCATATCTGTTTGAGAAATTCTTTTCCACTGTGGCCAAAGGCCAACATTGCTATTTGGCAGTATCTTGGTCAACTAATACTACATCACAGATTTTTAGAGATTGACTCTTCTCGCAAGCCCTCTGAACTAGTTGTCCTAAGTATTCTTTCAGAAAACGAATTCATCGTTCATCACATAACTTTTGATAATGTTTGAGTTACAACTGAAATTTTCCCCTTTCAACTGTGTCAAGATCAAGTATTTCTATGTCTGAAGCGTCCTATAAAAACATGGATGTGTTTACTTTTTTTTTTATACCTTAAGAATTTTGGTGTATCCAAACTGCAACAGATGGCGTTACCGCCGTGTGATGTCATATGGTCGTCATGGTATCGAGAACACGTTTTGCTTTTTTTTATATAGTGTGAATTCGAAACGTGATCTGCTTATGGTGATTAATAGTGTAAGAAAATGCTATTGTATATTCTTTAGGGGCAAATATGCAAGTGTTCAGTCGTCATGTGGATGGCTTACTCCATATTAAAAGTGATACTGTATTAGAGTGGTTATTTTTTATTAGTGTATGCAGTCCATTTCCTCGTCTTCAAGTGAAAACAAAACAAACTATTCTGGTCTATTACGGCCGGAGTGCAGCTATTTCGATTTTGGAATAAGTGAAATAAATTCGTGTAGTGAATTGGCAAAGTTGATTAGCGGGTATACTTATGTGCTTTAGAGGTAAAGCTGCAACATTGAGGTGAGTACGTTTCATTTATTTTTATTTTGCTAAAAATTGTTAGTACTTATTGTTATTCATAATGGCAGAATTAAATCCTCTTAACTAAAAAGAAAGTTCTAAAAGGCAATATATGTGTAAAGGCAAAGTAAATTCAAATTTAGAACAGGCAGAAATTTAGAAGTAAAGCTGTTCGAAATGAAACTAAATGATTTTAGCAGTGAACTACGCTCTATCTTTGAGGAAATATTTTTGTTGTGTTCTGAAAAAGATTGTGCTACATTCATTACAGAACAACAAATGATACAAGAAACATTAGATGATTTATGGATTGCTATAAATAAAAAGCTACAGAAATCTTCCAGTGATCCTAAAAACGAAACAAATAATATAGCAAATGTAAATTCGTCTGAAGTTCGATTGCCAAAATTAGAACTTTCTTCCTTTACAGGCGAAAATAATGAAGAGTGTCCTTTACAGGTGAAAATATAGAAGAGTGGATTAGTTTTTATAATCTTTTTAAAGCAAGTGTAGATAATAATCCAAATATTTCTAAATGTCAAAAGTTGCAATATTTAAAGGCTTTTTGTAAAAAAAATGCTCTGTCTATTATTGATTCTATCCCAATTTCTGATGCTAATTATGATATCACTTTGCAACTTTTACAGGAACGCTATTCTAATAAAAGAGAATTAATTAATGCATTAATACAAAAAATGTTTAATTTGCCTAAAGTTTCTGATTCTGCACAAGCTATTTTACACTGTGTTGATGTAGTGAATGAATGTGTACATTCCTTAAGAACACTTAAGTTGGAAGTTTCTGATCTTTCTGATGTTCTTTTTGTTTATCTGATAACGAGAAATTAGATAAAAATATAAAATTTTGGTGGGAACGAACTTTAAAAAAAGATGAATTAGGTACTTTGGATAATTTGCTCGAGTTTCTAAGAGACCATTCTAGAACCCTACAGAATAGTAGAAATGAGTCCATGGATTATAAGATATATTCTAATTCCAAAGTGACTTCCATAGTGTTGAGTAAAAGCAGTTGTATACTATGTAAGGAAGATCATTCTCTTTACCGATGTGGTAGATTTTTAAATTTAAGTGTTCAAAAAAGAATCGAATTTGTAAAGAAACACAAACTTTGTTTTAATTGTTTATCTTCTGAGCCTCATTTAGTGAAGAGTTGTCGTAGTTTACATAAATGTATGACATGTAAGTTGCCCCATCACACTATTCTTCATTATGAACGAAATTCCAAAATTGGTGAAAATGAGAAACCGAAACTAAATACAGCACTATCACCGAGTGCGGAAGTATTTTAAGTAAGTGTTTTGCTATGCACTGCTGTCATTAAAGTAAATGATTCCCCTGGTAAAGCTACACCTTGTAGAGCTTTATTGGATTTTGGCAGTGAAGCCAATTTCATAAGAGTGTGCCAAAAAGCTCAATTTAAGTAGATGTAAATCAAAAATAGAAGTGTTGTGTCTAGGTTAATTCAACACTGTAACCAGTGGACAGGTGGAACTGAACTTTGCATTTCATTTTGAGTCAAACTCTAAATTTCGTACTTATGCATATGTGATTCCAAAGATAACTTCTGATGTGCCTAATGTGTCTCTTCCTTCTAACATCACAGATCATTTTGAAGATCTAGTCTTAGCTTTCCTGTGTCCGGGGACCCTGAAAACATTATAGCCTCTTAAGCCATTTTCATTCAGTCTCTGATTTACAGTCCACTTGGAAACATTAACTAAACAGTTCATCTGCTATATATTCCCCAATTTTTCACAACTATTTATTTATTTTAGATAAATGAATAAAACATAGGTTATCCCTTTTCTTAGTTTGTAAATAGCTATAATTTTAAAAAAAAATTCCCTCCAAAAAAAGGAAAGAAAGAAAAAGTTATTTAAATTTGTGTTGTTTGAAAAATGTCTTAAGTAGGTGGTTCTTTGTATGTATTTTGTAAAAATAGATTATTATGGTATTTTTATTTCCATATGTACTGGTTGCAAGAATACTTTTTTAATTATGTGTAGCAAACCGAAGCATGCTGAAAAAGCTGAATATTTTTGCACCTTGAATAAGAGTGATGTTTGCTTTCATTGAAAACATTACAGCTTTTCTTTGATACAAATATGCTAAAGCTGAATTTGATATTAGTGATAAAATATGTTTCTTAACCGCTTTAACATGCTTCTTTCAAAACAGGCTTGACCAATAAACCTTTTTTAAATTTTTAATTTTAATGTATCTTTGTTGAATACTTAATGGGAACAAAACAAAAAGAATGTGTTTAACTTAAAGTATAAATTCTATAGTTTTATTTCTTCAAGTTATCTGCATAAAGGAATATTCTTCCATGCAATAAATTTTGAAGAAAATTACAGCTTACAATCCATCAGTATGTGAACTTGTATACTGAATACTATGTTCTACAACAATCCATTTTCATGTAGAATGTGATGCTGCTTAAGTTAATTCAAGTATTTTCAAACAGTATTGTCTACTGAAGTTAAAATTCGTTTCTGTTTTTAAGGGATGAACAGTAGCTTTTTATTTGTTGTTAGTTATTAGTTTTATATGTTTTTAGTTTGTTTAGCATTATACTTTCTTATTTTGCGTATACTTACAGTTCCACAAAATCCAAAAAGAAAAAGAAGAAAAACAGGGTATCTGTACTTGAACCTGAAGAATCTGTAAGTTCAGTTTTTAAAATCTTTCATAATGTTTCACAGCTATATTTAAAAATTATCTATAGGTGACTAGCTAAACTTTAACATATAATGATGTGTTTATAATCTATATATTCTGTGTTTAATTTGAAAGTTGCCAAAATCAGCAGTCATTGCTTCCCTTTCACTTAGAATATTCCATTATAGCACTCTTCAAAAATCCCTTAGTTGCTTATATTCAATAGTGACTTTTTGAAAAGTGTGTGTTTATATTTTTTGCTGAATTTTAATTGTTGTAAGTAGAAATTTTAACAAACATTATATGCATTTTGAAATGGTTAAAGAATTACTGTTAAAAGATAAATTAGTATAACTGTATGTAACATTAAAGAATGTATTTACGTAAAAGTTTTTTTTTTCAATGTACGTCTTCAAATTGAATTGTTAACAAATATTGCACTAAGTAATGTTAAAACATTAATTGTAGTATTATTATTGAAAAAAACTCACTTGCAGTGATGTCAGATTAATAAATGTGTCTGAATGGTGTAAATTCTTGAATTAATCTTTTCAGTCACATAGTCATTCATTTCTGTAGAGATATGACTTACAGTTTCGTCAGGTTAAACTATTCTAAAAGAACGAATATTTTTATTGCTTGTAATTTAATATAATTTGAATGATTTTCCATTTTCCTGCTCCAAAAGGCTACAATGGCCAAAATGTGGCAGGCAATAATTCATAACCACATGTACTTAAGGACTGGATCTCCTCCTTCCCAAGTCGTTCTTTAAGTTTGTGCAAATGTAAAAATTTTCCCCTTCTCCTGTCTATAGTGTGTGGCAGCATGTCCAGCTAGGGATCAGAAGATCCTGAAGTTAAATCCCAGTGTTCATTTTAGTTTAGTTCACTTTTTTCACTTATCCAAAATTTCTTATTAAAACAAATCTTGTCAATGTCTTTCAATTAAAATGTTAGTCACCACCTAGACATAGCATCTGGTCTGTTTCCCACTTAATTACTCGTAAAGTGAAGGAGAAAATAGGAATGCATGTTTCACACTCTGTGCCTTTCTGGTTGTGATACACATCCCACTAGCAGTCAGAAAACTTGCATTGAAATCTCAACAAGGGCATAGATGAATTTCTTATGCTTCTTACTTGGGAAAAAAACAAGAAAACTAATAGCTGTACAAACTAACAAAGCTAATATGCAAGTTTCCATTAAAGTGAAATCTCTAATTGCTGAAAATACTTTATTCTTCAAAATCTGTTTATCACTAGAATGAAATTTATTAATTTTTTTTCCTTTTAGGAGCAATTTCAATAGCTAAATTACTCTTGAAATGTGGAATGATGATGCCACAATGTGTAACTAACTTTCTCTTCATTTTGCAGAAAATTATCAGTATTTGTGACTTATAATCAGTTAATTTCTGTGATTTATACTTTTCTGTAATGCAAAGAACTATGAATTATTTTAAGGTTGTTGTTATTGTGATTTTAGCTTGGTTTTGCATATTAGTGAAAAATTCTGTTTTCTGAGCAGATTTCATTAGTGTCCTTTAAGCAGATATTATTAATGTAACTGAATTGATTAGTATGAACTCGACATTCATTTGTGAGCAGAACTTGTTCATGACCAACTAAGGGTTAATAAGCTTTGTTTGGAACTGATATATATTAGAATTAAAAAATCATACTTAATTAAAATTATCAAAATAACCAGTATTTGAAGTTTTGTTTTTAAAATGTATTGAAGCTCATTTAAGAATATTTTATGATTTAAAATGTAGAATTGTGACAAAGTATATTGTGAATAATAATATTAAAAGCATTTATTTCTATAAAGATGATATAGATTTTTTTTAGTTGAATTTGTTTATTTGATGTGTTATTAATTTTTAAAACATGCCAATTGTATTTCGAAAAATGTGCTCTTAATTGTTATTGTGCTCCTTTTTTAATTTTAGATTGATTTGAGCACCTTAGATTCAGAAATGAATAAAATTAAAATTGAAGATGATCTATCAAATGATAGCCAAAAAGATATCCTCAAAGAAAATGCTGAAGAGAATTTGGCAGCTAAAAGGTAATCAGTAAATTATATAAGCAAAATTTTGTAGACTGCCCCCCAGACGGGAAGCCTAACGGCAAACCGCACATTCAGTTGAACAATGTTAAACGACTTACACTCACTGTGCATGCCCAGAAGAGAATTTGGCATAATTACAACTTTGGCGTAATTTTAAAAGAAGATAAATATGGTATATGGTTGATATTCTGTTATCTGGACGTAAACAGTTCGGGGTTTTAAAACTTGTTAGGTTGTACATTGCTTCATTACTTAGAGTGTAAATATCGATTGTAAACTTCTCAAATTTTCATTTAAGAAGGATTACAAAACAGGAAACATTACATGATGTTGTTTATTGATTGTAATTGAGCAGCTGAATGCTTATTGATTGTACTTCTGAGGAATAAAAGCAATTGATTATTTACCATGCATTCCATTCATAAATACTTTAACAGCTTAATATATCTAATTTAAATTACTGGATTAAAGCCAAAGAAATTATTGCAAATAACTGATACTAAATGTAATGTTTATGAACAAAATAAACCAAAATGAAATGAAACAGAAGCAAGTGCAATAAGCACAAAAAAAGTGTCCATAGTATTGCAATCGTAAAGAGTCGCTAAGGCCTACATGACGAACAGGCTTGTGTAGGGTTGTTTATTTTTATTCACCAGTATTTTCTCCCACACCAACGGTACACTACTGACTCAGTGTGCAATTTGCCATTACATAGACGGGAAAGTGGTTAGTGAGTCTTACTGCCACACTGAAGGGCCTGTGTTCAATCACGGATAAGGCATAGATGCAATTTTTCCATCCAGGAGGCAGTGGTAGCCCACTTATTAGGTGGTCCCATAACAAAGATACAACTGCTTCTGGTAATAGTGGCAAACACCTGTAAATGGCTAGTGCTCACTATTGGACAAAAAAATTGTAAACCAGATACAAAAAATCTTGATTATGAAATTTATTTATATTGAAGTCTGCAAACCTTTTCAGTGAATAAAATTGGTAAAAAAGAATAAAAGCTAAATACTTTCAAAAAGTCATCTATTAACTTTTCAACAGTTAGCCCCAGATTATCTCACACTTCTATGCAGGCTCCTTAATTAGCCATTACAAGTAATTATTTTTTGGTATATCCTCAAATACATGCCATTTTTGTTTTTCTTTCAGTCCCAAAAGGTTTAAGGGGACAAGTTTCCACACAGCCCTGATGACAGTGGGTAAATGACCCTCATTAACATGGGAAGAAATCTTCTTGATGATTTTCAATAAAGGCCTTACAGTGGTGCCAATGAAGCAAGAAATTTATTGCCAATTACAAAATTATATAGGAGGAGAATTTTAGAGCAGTTTTAGAGTTTTAGAGCAGTTTAAGGGGGAAAGAAGGGGGTTATAAAATAAGCTTTTATTTAAGACCCATAAAATCATTTATGAATTAAAAAGAGAACTATAATTTATCATAGTTTCCCACTGTAAAATTATGCAAATTTTAGTTTTAGAATTTCTTAAGCAAATATATGTGAGAAAAATCATTTCAGTATTAAATTAAAAAAAAACTTCAACTCAAGTTTTGAAAAAAGATCATTTTACCACATTGTATTCCCATCAGCAATTAGTGTGTGTACAAAATATGAACTTGATAGCTTATCAGGTACAAGTAAAACTGGGTGTAAGTAAAACCAGAAATTCGTTATTGGTTACGCAGGTATAGTCCTTTCACACTAACTGTACAGTTCCACCACAGTTTTGGGAGAGAACACCTTGGCAGGTACTCCAAGGTATCCCACCCCTCTTCCCTTCCGTCCAACCTCTTGAGAGGACTTTCAGCGTGTATTTTGATTGTCCTCTCAGTGCACAAACACTGTACACTTACAAATATTCATACCATATCCTTGCCCAGCAGTATGGCAGTCAACATTACAAACACCATACCATCTGGATGGCTTTGATAGTTAATGAGGAACTAGTTTAAAAACCAATCACAAAATTCGACCATAGTGACAAACACCATGAGTGAACTAAATAAAAGCTTTTAAAACAAATAGCTGATTTGCAACTCTTGAAAGTTTTGTAAATTGCCGATATTACATAAGCATTATTTTTATAGCATTCTTGATATTGGGAAACAAGTATGTGACATTCATACACGATTCCAGACATAATTATGTTTTGCTTCTGTGCAGAAACACTGGTTACTATGGAAGAGGTCATCAGAAGAATTTTGCATATTTTTAATTATCTGAGTTACATAACTATTTATGCTTGCTCATGAAATTTGCTGTTATTTGTATTTACCCCATCTTCCCCACAATTTATGTTCTTATCACCATTATGATGAATGGAAGGTTATGAAAACCAAAAGTTGAATAGGTAATTATAAATCTAACTCTTCATATTTTAAGAGAATATTTTTAGCTCGTGAAGAAACGAAGTTTGTGTTAAATTGCTCTTGAAATTGATAGAATCTTATGCTAATTTAAGGTTGCTTTTTTGTCTTACTTTTCAGCTGTTAAGGACCATATTAAAAAAAGCTTTGCTACTTAAAATGTTAATTGCTTGGAAGTTTTGATAATTGCATGTGATTTGATATTTAAATATTTTTAACCCTGAAATTTCTTAAAAAAATGGAATTATAATTGTGTTCTGTGCAGATGAATTTAATGGATTTCGATTATGGCAAAACACATGAGTGTTATCTGCTTAATGAGAAGAAGTCTTTCGTAGATGATTTTCGTAGCAGAACTGACTCATATTCACTTTGCACATGGAAAAAGCCGAGAAAATTCCCTGCAACTAGTTCATTCACCAGGATTTGAATCCATGTTGAATTACCAGTGTTCAGCGATTTTAGCAGTGAGCCCTCAGACTGACTGAAAAATCTTGTTTAGAAATCTTCTTGATTTAGTATGATAAGTCCCGTATGAACCCATGTCAAATTACCAATGTTTGGTGACTTTAGTGCTCAGTCTTCAGACTGATGTAAAATCTTGTTCAAAAATCTTCCTTTTTGGTTTAGTATAATAAGTGTATGATGGTTAGTGTTATTTCAGTATCGCAAACCACATGATGGCTATTTGCTTAACACGAGGAATGCCTTCATGGAGGACTTTCTAATGGAACCCGGCTTGTATTCGTGTTACACATGAGAAAAAATTAAGTTAATATAACAAAAGGTATTTCACTTTTGAAATAATCTTAAATCCAATTAAGGTATGTCTGATGCCGATGATTAATATAATTATGGAGCAATCTTAGCACTTCATTAATTTCATTTTGGTGTTGTTAAAGTTAACACAATTAACTGGATGATTAGTTAGACTTAGGATAAGGAAAAATACATTCCTTTATGTATGCATTTCTTTAAACTAAATCTACACCCAGATAGGCCATAATGTATTTGACGTCATTTCCCAAAAACTGAAAATAGTAAATTTAAGGTAGAACATTTCACAAAAGATTTTTTTGTGTGTGTGTTTTAAAAACGTTTTGATTATTTGCATGGCACTTTTGTGCATTCTGCTGACTAAGCAGTCACCATACCGCATTCCCTTTTTGCCATCTAAATTAGCTCAAATGTAAACTGAATAAAAATAGGCACATGGATGAATGTC
>KK116593.1:30361-47293 GCA_000611955.2 Stegodyphus mimosarum
AATAACAATGTGTTACTAATGTTTTGTTTCCTCATTTATTTAAAAATTAAGGTTTATATAGACCTGTCATCTCTTTCCTTAAAGTCCCAAATTCCATAGAGATGTGTTAATGCAAGGATGAAGATGGTATGCCTGGTTTTACATCTATTACTTTAATTACGTTAGAAAAGTATATTAGCTTAGCTCATATGCAAAAAATAACAAGGGATAAACATAACATGTAAGTTATTCAGCATGATCAAAGAAGAATCAAAGGTGGAATTCCAAAATGTTAACACGTATGGTAGTTCAAAAGTCAGCACGTAACATGAGTAAGGTCACCTTCAATGTTTCATTAATGGTCACTAGAGAGGGACTGCCCTGTCCAGTCACAAATTCACCCTTACCGGATGAGAGGGGAAAGCTGGTAGTGCCATCTTTTGAATCTTTCTGGTATCTAAGAGTTTTCCACGGTGTTTATGTGCTGTGTTGTATTCAAATAAGCAAGCAAACAAAATTAAAATGACTTTATAATGCATTCATTGCAAATAAATACCTGTTAAATTTAGGTTTGTTATAACATGCATTACCATATATTTCCAAATATTAAGCCAATCTGTGTATAAGCCAAGAGTGTGGTTTTTCTTCAAAAAATTTCCCCAAATTCAAAACCCGTCTATAAGCTAAAATGAAGGGGAGGGGCAATTGTCTAACATCCGAGACATGTTGCCATCAGAGCCAAAATGTTTCCAAGCAGGTAAAATGGATAGAATACTTCCTAATCAAGTCACTGTAAAGTTAAACACCAGATGAATTTGAATTAATATGTAAATAGCATTTTGTATTAACATACTTATATATAACATATAGTATTGTCAGAAACCAGATTTTTGAAAGTGGATGCTTTAGTAATGATCGTATGATGTTACTGAATTAGGTGTATTTTTGTCTTTATAAAATTTTGTTTAGATTTTTATTACAACGTTTGTTCTTGAAATCATGTTTTTAAGACATCATTTTAAGATTAATTTCCTTTACCAAAATAAGTATCAATTGTTAGAATATTTTAATAATATGTATTGTATTTGATGTGTAAATAATATTTTATGTTAACAAATACATAAGTGTATAAATTATCGTGTAATAGGGATGGCCTTTTGAATATTTGATGTTTTAATAATGATTGTATGAAGTTACTAAATCAAACATACTTTTATCATCATAAAATTTTGTTCAGAATTTTTTTTCCAGTATTTGTTGCTTTTGCAATCAGAAAACTAAAAATCATTTCTAATACAGTTTTTTTTTGTGTGAAAAATGTAAAAATATGTAACTAAGGTCAGTTTTCTTCTTCGCAATAGAAAGATTTGCGAGGCACAGCTTTGACTTATCATGAAAGCAGCTGACGTAGTGAACTAATGAAGATTTATTTTGAAACTTCAGAGGGAAATGCTTGAAATTAAACAGTAAATTTCTGGAAATTACGGTACTTTTCGAATGACTTTGCTTGAAGTATAAAAGACCATGTTAAGTTTAAAAAAAATGTATATTTTTATGATATTTAAGGTGTGCAGTTGAGCTAATTAACCAATATATTTCTGCCATTTATTATGTATTTATATTGCATTATCTGTTTACCTTCAAGGAGAAATTTCAGACTTCCCCGCTCCTTAAATGCTGAATATTCTTAGAAGATTATCATATTAGTAACAGTATAGAAGATTTATATATAAATACTATATTTAAAATTTTGTAACTACATAGTAAAGGGGAAAGATAAATTTATATTCAGTCTTTCATCATCTTCGTCCATGCTGAAGTCCAAAATATTGTGATTTTTTGTGATGAGTCGATAAATGTGAAGCACGGGAGAGTGCATGTATTTTGTGAAGATTTCTCTCAGGAAAATTGTCTTGTATTCACATGATCATGGATATCAATAATAGTCATGGATAAAAAAAAAATCCATGACTATTGTTGATTTGTAGAAGCATCTAAAAGACTTCTCTTTCAAAATCGAAATGTAAGCATTAAGAAAAGTCATTACGAATTGCATTCTTATCATGTATACATATTCTTATGAATACTTTTTATTTTATTTTAGTTTTGGTTAGGAAGTTCTTAAAATTTTAATAATATATACAACTTACATATATGCATTTAGACTGCTGCTAAAGAACCATAACTTCTAATTACATGATGAATTTTTAGTGTGATATTTGGTCCTAAGATATGCAATATTATGAATTACCTTAATGTTTCCGTATATAAGCAAACATAAATTTCATTAATTAAATGTGGATATCAAAGTCCTTAAGTTTATGATGGAAATTTTGAATTAATAAATTATTAGTATGAATTATATGCGTATAGGTTCATAAAATTCCTTCTAAAAAATTTTGGTAAATTATCTTTTGCTGGAAACTTTCCATCTGAGATATGTTTCTGGATATATAGTATTCTGATTCCTATTATAAAGTTAACTTTATTTTTAAATTGTTAAAAAAAAAAAAAAAAAAAAAAAAAATTCCACCAACTAATTTTCTGCTTTTTATCTAAGCAATTCATGATATTTTTTCTGATTGATCAACAATTCAAAAGCAAAAGAAATATAAAAAAGGAGATAAGAAAATAATAATAAACCTAATTTTCTTATTTTACTAAAATCAAAATGTAACATCTTTATATATATTGAAATAATGTACAGTGCACGGCTTATGTCATTCTGAAAGAAAATTGGCCATGTATTGAAAATTTAGAAAAGATTTATCATTATACTATTAATTATTTTTAAAAATTCTATAACTTATTCTGAAGATCAATAACTTAAAAGTGGATTCATAATGGTACAGATATGGAATTACAATTGGGTGAATAATTTATTTATTTATACACATATGTAGTGAAAACAGTTGAAAGAATTCAAGATCACCACCTGTATTTGGTCAGTTGGGTGTTGCGCTTTTCAGTGGTAAGTTGTAGCAAGTCCGTCTAGCACTAGAAGATTGGTGGTTCAAATCCAAGTGAGGGTAAGGTTGATTTAGCCTTAATCAATGTATTTGATATTGTTGTCATATAAGAAAATGTCATTCTTGAAGAATATTACAATTATCAGTACTAATATTTATGCTTTTTCTTCAAAATATTGGTCATTTGTCAGTGTTTGCCATGAGAGGTTTTAGTGCAAATCGTGTGTTAAATTCATGTAACACACTTAAATGAAATAAGATATAACATAAGAAATCCTTAATATGACAATTGGTGTATGTTATGTTTGTGGTATTTTGTTTAGAAAGATAAACTGTTAGAATAACCAGATCTTTTATATGCTTTGCCTTGAAGATCATAAAAACATAGCTACATTATTTCTGTTACTGTTACAATTAGAGGCCAATATTACATAACAATGTGTTTAATAATTGATGCATTGTAAGTATATTATGCTTGTGACTGAAATGATTTGATAATCACATTACTCCATGCTGAGTGGTATTTAGTGTGGTTATTAACATGAAACTTTTAGTGTTTTTATGTTACACATTTTTAATTTAAAAATTTCACATTTAACATTGCATTTTTTATATATTTTAATGTAGTGAACCCATTAGGAAAAAGAAAGAGAAAATCCGAAAGGATGCAAATTCTTCTAATGCCGTATCTTCGGTTGTTGAAGAAAAAACTGAAAAAGTATGTTGCATCATTTTTGTTACGTAAATTAACTGAATGTATTTCCTCAGTTTTTGAAAATATTTCATAACAAATTTAATTAATCTGCCTGAATGATTTTAATATTTTTTTAAGTACATTTAGTAATTTCTTTAAAATTACTGTTAAGTTTCTCAGATTGTAGACTGTATTATTCAATAATTTTCTTGGTTTGATTAAAATTTTCATAGTATTTCTAATGATTATCTTTTATTTACTTTAATGAGTCGGTAAAAGACAATTGCTAAAAGCTTTCAAGCAGTGCATATTCCTATTCCTATTCAAAATTTGTGTAAAATTTTGCAATTTGGTATCAAAAAGAAATTGTATAGCTGGTTTGCAGTATCTTACAATAGAAAGTTTATGTGTAAAATGTTACTGTGCATGTATTTTCATTTTTGTATGATTTGGATAATAAGGTGCATTTGCTGTAGTATCTAGTTGAGTTGTATGTAACCCTGTGGAATTTCGGTATTGTATATTTTGTATACTTTATCTGTTCTAAATAATTTTTAGCCTTCTACATTGTGTGAAACCTGTAATACCACCTTCAAGTCAAGAAACAAACTTTTTGAACATCTTAAAGAAAGTGGACATGCTGTATATAAAAATGAAAATTCTATTAATCGGCACTCCTCCAGTGATGGACATGGTAAAAAGCTGCGAAGAAAAAAGTTATAACTCTAGCTTAATATAGTTTTTAATAATCCTGTATGATATTATCATTAATAAAGTATGTTAATTTATTGTGTTATCATTGCTTGAACTTTACTTAAATTGACACTTGAAATTAAATGCATTTATTGGTAAAGACCAATACTCATAGATCTTTAATTGTCTCATCACTAAGAACATCACTGAGGCTGCACCACAGGAAGCAACCAATTTACAGCCATTAGAAAGTGGAAGTTCCATCCAGATTTTGATGAACACTCTGAGCAAGGGATCTGATGGTCTGTCACCCCTCTTCTCCTGTTACACAACAATTCAAGATGACTTTAGTCTTGTTAGTAATTTAAATGCTGCCTTGTTGTATAGACACTTGTAAGGACTTATGTTATTCTAACCAATTATTTTTAGTTTGACTTTGCTTTCCCTCCTGATTTCAGTTTCTTGCCAGAATGTAAATTTTGTAATGATATAGATGCAAATCTAAACATATTTCAGAATTAGTATTTAAGTTGCATTTCAAGAGTTCAAAAAGAATAGTAGCGGCCCTAGTTCCAAGTTTATGCTGCGTGTTTGAAATTAGTCAGTGTTAGACACCTTTCAGTTTATACTGATATTTCTAGATTTGGCTTTGCTGTGTGCAGCCAGTTTAGCATTTAGTTAAGCTAAGGAGCCAGTTGTTAGATATCTTAATTGATTAGTGATTTGTTGCATCCTTATTCTCTGTTAAATTTACATTAGCCACAAGTGGTGGTGATATGTGAGCACCAAGTGCATGCATTTTAATTTAGTGTTAAATAAAAAAAGTTATTTTAAACCTTCCTCTATGGTATTTATTCTCAAAAGACATAACGAGTATTTACTACTTTGTCTTCTATGTAGAGAGTTCAAGTTGTATGCTAGCAAAAAGAGCAAGGAGAGTCTATACACTATTCAACACTTACAAACATACAAGCCTTCTTCAAGATTTGAACACGGACCCAATGATATGGCACCCAGATAACCACTATGCCATTTAGGCAGCAAAATTTAAATATTTAAATCCATTTCTATGTTGTTGTTTTTTTTTAATTTAATGATAAACCATGAGAAATATAATTTTGAAAAGTAATTTTGAAAATCTCCCATTAAAAAAAATTCCTGGAATTATGTTATAAGTACTTACAATTTGTCTGTGTATGGTTGCAAATAATTGACTTTCATGTTGTTGAGAATTGGGTTTAAGTTTAAAAAGTTTATTCTCTCTTCAGAATAATTTATGCAATTAGAATAAACAATCTGAAAGTTTTGAAATTTTAATATGCAATTACCTCTTAACCAAGTATGCAGAGCCAAGGAATGCACAGAGTAGGTCTAAAGCACATGGGACATTCTGGTCACAAGTTCAAAATATAAAGGTATGTTTCTCAGCCTAATGTTGAACGAGCTTTCAGACATTTTTTGAAAGAATAATTAAATACTTAATTGAAACAAAATAGTTTTATTAAAGCCATATCTTAGAACTGAATGGCATCAAAAAACTAAAAAATTAATAAAAAGTAAATTAAATATTAATTTATATACTTTTTGTGTACAAACGAGAAAGTAATTACCAAGAAAGTACTGGGGGTTGCAGGTATATTTTTAAAAAAATCTAATAAAGCTCTAATAATGTTTTGGGCCACCTTTTCTTTTCATAAATTCACTGAGTCTTCTGAATGTAGATTTCATAACATTTTGATTGAGATCTGCTTCTGTTTTTTTCCCATTTAGTGGCTAACTTACCTTCAAGTGCATGGAAATTCTGTTTTTATTAATTTTGGCTTGCAAATGGCCCCAAATATTCCCAATAGGGTTGAAGTCAGGACTAAACACAAGCATTTTGATTGCACAACAACAGTTCACACCTAACAAATATGATCATTATGCTTTGGATCATCATCTTGATAAAGTTTTAATATGATAATAAGCCCATTTTTTGTGTGCTATATTTCAAATTTTGTTTACAAATATTCAAATGTATAAAATTAACAGTTTTGCTAACAATAAAATGTAGAATTTAAATGCTACAAGCACTCATATAGCTCAAGACTATATGATTACCTCCACCATGTTTCACTGATGCAGTAATATTCTTCATTTGAGGTTCAGGACTGGGTTTTCGTCTCACCATTTTCTTTTAATCATTTCCAAAATATTGTTATTATTATTGGAAATATAGCCTGCTTTCAGAAATTCTGAAACTTTACAGTTCTCAGTGAATTATAATCATGCTGTTCAATTCACTATACTGAAAAATGGATTTTTCTAGCTCTTTGGCCATAAACATTATATTTTCTCAAGAAATTTTTAACAGTTTCTCCATATGCATTGAGTCTTCTTGGATGCCTTATTCATGGTTTGTTTTCAAGCAGATTTGTTTTATAGTATTTCAAAATGAAATTGAAAAGTAGATTTTTAATTTAAATTCAGTAGTTCAGCTATTTTCTTTATATATTTTTCACAATTCCAATGAGATATTTTAGGTTTTTATCAAAGGAAATCTCAGTTTCTTCGACATGTCTTAACAAAATAGCTTCTTCTAAGCTTAAATTTTTTCAAGGTTTGAAAAGTCTCCTTCCAGGCGTTTAAAAAAAAAAACTAGAATTTTTTTCTTTCTCCCCCCCCCCCGACCCCCCCGTTTGTACGTGTTCCAATACTTTTTTTTAACCTTAATTTCATTTTTAAAGGCAGAATTTTTAAAGTATCTCATTTATTCACTAGAGTTATTTAATATTATATCCCATAATAGATTTAGCATCATATTTAGGCATAGAAAATAAACAAATATTTAGTTTAGGAATCATGGCTAAATGTTTGCAAATTCCGTATGCCCCAATACTTTTTTGATTCATTTTATATGGCTGAGCAGATTAGATAGAGATCACATTAACGCCTTCAGAGAAAGCTGCTTGTATCAGCAAGATGTTCTTATCGGTGGTTTCAAGAAGACATTATGACAACATCTGCTGATATAGGTTGACACAACTTCTTGAGTAGATAGTACAACAATAATAGATGCCTTTATACTGAAAAACTTCACTATTTGGTATTTAGAACCATTTGCCTATATCTTCTGGATGTATAGCATCATGATGGCTGGCAGAAGATCTACTGTGTTATCATTGTCCCCTGGGACAGTGACAGTATTGCTTACTTTTGTTTCATGGCCATAAAGCTTCAAATGTATTGGATTTGGACCGTTTTGTGTTTAACAATAAATCATTCATTTCATTTGACTTAGATGATCTGAAAATCCATGCACAAAGAAGTTTTCACAAATGCTGCTCAAATCATGCCATTATGGAATAGATATCATAGTACTGATATTTGATTACAACTCATTAATAGTTCAACAAATATTAATATCCTACAGACTTTTTGTATTACCATTTTTTAGGTTATACTATCTTAAAGCATAATATTTTTCGTATCTTCTTGGAAAGTCTAGTTATGATGCAGTCTTCATTTAGCCAGCCAGATCTCCAGATTTTCTCTATATCGAATGTCTATGAATATTTAGTAGAGTTGCCATCATAGAGGAGAAACATGTTTGTATTGCCATTAGATGTTGGGAAAACTAAGGAAATTCTCATAGAGTCAGCCAGTTGCATTGAGATTTAGACCCAGGGCCAGTGCGGCTGTATCGGGCAGCAAAATTTTTAAATTTACGGAAGCACTAGATGGCAGAATTTATGAGCCGCAGAGATCGCACAAGGCCTAACGTCGGTCCTGTTTAGACCACAGGCAAAACTACTAGAGATCAGTGGATTTATTTCTGCAACTGGGGGGGGGGGTGAACTTTACCATGAAGGAATTTTTTGCTGACATTGATCTATTTAGACATTTGCCGCACTAGCATTATTGGAGAAAAAAATAAGATGAAAGATACTTATGATAATTTAGATTTAATTAGGTACTTATATACAGGGTTATTCAAAAAGAAAGAGCAGATTTCAAACATTTATTTCTTCCAAACTACAGAAGATAGAAACATGATTCTAACGTTAATGGATAGAGAAAAGTTTACTATGGTGTGCATTCAGTATGAGCAGCGTGTGTGAAAGATGAAAAGTGGATTCATCAGAAAAAGTTAATCGTTCAGCAAAATTGTCTTCTTCCATATCATCTAACATGCTACTGCAAAATTCGTGCCTTTTGTTGTGGTCGTCAGGATGCAATGCTTCCAATAACTGCAGTTTGTATGGCTTCATGTGCAGACGATGTTTTAGAACTCGCCATACCGTTGGTTGCGGAATTTTAAGTTCTTTGCTTGCTCGCGCTATGGCTTTCTTTGGGCTCCAACCGGCAAATAATATCAGAACAAACAACAGCGCCAATGCGGCAATGATTGGAGTTTTTACCCGTACTAATAATAAATTGTACACTTTTCTCTATCCATTAACGTTAGAATCATGTTTCTATCTTTTGTAGTTTGGAAGAAATATATGTTTGCAATCTGCTCTTTCTTTTTGAATATCCCTGCATTTGAAAAATCCAGATTCCGTGATTGTACAGGTCCATAACACAGCACAGTAGTTGCTAAACAGAGTTTTGCGTACAGAAGTTAGTTTTTGGTTTGAGTATTTGAACTAGACGGTATTGAAATTTTCCCAAAAATGGAATTCAAGCTTGGAATATGACCAAGACATTCCAGCATTCTTGACCAACATGATAGGAAAATCTTACTCGTTTCATCGGAATTAAGGATATAGAAGCATCGCGTACTGTCAAGAAGGCTCTGGGATCAGCGTCGAGCAGAGTATAATCTAAGGCGAAGAGGCAACCCAAAAGAACACACGTATAAGGGTAAATGACACAATCTTTTCAGCTTATAATAGCAGAGTTGTATGATGTCATTTTTGCGGAATCGCGCCAGTTAGAAAACTAGATTTCCAACAGAATGTCTACCCGAGTTGCTGAAAAAAAAAATGCATTTAAAAGTTGATTAGTGTTTGGTAGCGAACATCTTTTGAAATTTCAGTGTAGTCTTTAGAGTCCCCCCCCCCCATTTCTTATTGGGAGAAATGTTGATAAGTTGTTTTGTCTGGAAAAGGCTTTGGTGCAAATTTCAACTTTGCATTGGATGGCAGACTTACGCCTTTGGCCCTTTTTTCGAAATTTCCCCTTACTGTTTAAGGATGAGTCAAAATATCGGTTCTCCATTTTTCTTCACTTTTCTTTTCAGATATCAATATTGCTTTGCACAAAACCCACAAAAATTAAGTTTCATCATCTTTCATTTGATGGTAAAACTGGAAAGTATTTAGCCTTTAACTGGTGTGATATGAATAGAAGAGAAACACGCCAATGTGACAATCAACATGTTTATGTAAAGTATAACACTAAGAAAAGCAGTAAAGCCTAGATTTGCGGAGATTTTTAAATAAAATCCAGTAAGTTTTATATACAAATATATTTGGAGTTTTTATATAAACCCTGCGCCAATTTAAGTTTTCTTCGCTTAATTTAGCACACTAATAAATAACTGGTTATGTTATAAACTGAGAGCAGCGTCGGATTAAGCTATTTTCCTAGGTGGGGCAAAAACTTAAAACTGCCGACCTCACACATTTTCCTTTAAGTTTCTATAACAAATTTTTCTTTTTGTAAATAAACATAGAAATAGGTAGGGTTTGAGATAAAATATAAACTCCATTTTATTGTAAGAAATTCTTTATATGCCATTTTTGTTATAAAAGAAATGTACTTAACAAATGGTTTAGTTTCTTTACTCATAGCAAAGCATAAGAGGGCTAGCTGCCTAAGAGGAGAGATGCCTTCGCTGAAGAGTTTCTAAGGGTTATTGGCTCGTACGCAAGTAATCCATGAGCGAAACGAAGGAAACGCCCATGCAGCCTGCTGATTCGCCGAGATTTTAACCACCGACCGAACTAGTGTGTTCAGTGTTCAGACTTTACTGCTCAGCCGCTGGTGGCCCGACATACATACCAAAAGTTACATAATTAAAAATCGGTGCGAACCCTCCTAATGCTCTCCGGTGAACAGAAATAATCAAATTTAATTTTCGACTTAGTATTTTAGAGGAATTACACGATACTCCAACGGCCGGACATCTAAGAATTTGGGAAACGGTGCAAAGAGTGCGAGAGGCGGTTTTTTTCTTTTTTGCATGACGGGGCGGATGGCTTTATTACTACTTGAGACATTTCAGCAGCTGGCCTGATAAGAAATAGTGCCAGATTGTAAAAAACTGATTTTTTGATGGAGTTATCATCAGAATTAGTGAAACCACATATGGAATAGTTGCTGCAAAAGCCAACTGTGAACCGAGAAATAAAAATGTGCATTCAGAGACTGCTAGGAGTTTCCAGCGGAATCTATTCTAACCCAGATGTAACTGATACCCTTAAAAAATGTAGAACATGCTATCTTTGTCCCGCTAGACTGAGAAGAAAAACTGCCTATCTATGTTTCAGCTGCAAGAGTCCGATAATGAATTTGCAAAAATTGTGTTGAAAATGCTTAAAATAATGTGCTACAGTTTTTAATATTCTTTATATGTTAACTTTTTTCTTTTTTGCGTTATTTTATATAATCCAGATTCTGTAGATGGAAAATTGATTAAATAGTTTAGTTTGTACGCATTTGTAAGTAGTGTTTATATTACTTACTTGATTAAGTGTTCCGTATTTTTTCATATGCGATTTCAAAAATTAATTTTTAATGCACTAATTTTAGAGTTCTAAAAAGAAATAATTTCTTCAATATAACAAGCAAAGTGTATTAATGCTTATATGATAACAAGAGTACATTATTTTAAAATTTTATATTTTCAAAATGCATAAACAGAGCGTGCCCCTCCTCTGTGTTTACCTAACACAAAATGAACGTCTGTACTTAAGGGTTAATGCCTGAGTATCTGAATGAAACTTTGTGTTCTTAGCCTATCGCATAAAACTTCCCCCTTTTTCCCTGACCTTGAACTCATTCAAAGATCCCTAAGCCGAACGGGAAATCTCTCCTATCCAAATGTGGCATCATAAATTCTTTGCGTTTCCTGGACGAAGGCGGCATTTCGAAATTCCACCCCCTTTTGAGTTGCGATTGCAAAGTGAAAAACCTTTCCTTTAGGGGGTCGTCTTTAATAATTTTCAGATTAGAGACTAAGAAATACAAAGGAAGTTTTTCTATTCTCTGCTGACTCCTATCCCTAAACTGGGGTAGGTCACGAAGTTAATATTTCATAGTCGAATGATGGAATATTAACTTTTGCAACTGAATTTAGCTGTTTCATGTGCTTCCATGGTCCGCCTGTCTGCGTCATATAGGGAACTGCGTCACCGCACCGCTGGTAGGGGACCCTTAAAAACTTAAAAGAAGACGAATTCTATTCTATATAGACTTATCCTATATAACTTTAGAATCTTTTAGTATATATATTTGTGTGTGTTTGTGTGTGTGTAGTATATGTATATATTTAAGTATATATATATGTGTATACTTAAAGATTCTAAAGTTAAAAGTAAATTGAAGTCAAAGCAAGGCTATTCCTCAACTAGTTATTAGCAATCGTGTAAAAAGAGGTTTAACACAAAATCCAAACAAATCAAAATTAATATAAGAATACAAAGTAGAACAAACTCTAAAAATAAAAAGGAAAAGCAAAAGCGAAAAAATACAAGATAAAAATTATAAAAATAATAATTAATTTTCTTTTACTGAAACTTCAGTTTGGAACTTATCAGAGGAAAAGGAATTAAAGCTTCTATATATATGTAATAGAATCCGTCTTTTAAGTTTAAACATGTAAATGTAATTAAAGTACAAAAACACGCCGAACAAATATTAATTTAGATGTCAAACAACAAAAATCAGCGTTATATTTTCAAATTTTCACAGGACTAGTTTCAATGGTTTTACCGAACCATCAACCTCAGCTGCAAAAACGCAAATGAACGGGATAAGATAAGAAAGCCTAGACAGGAGATAAGCTAGTGGCGCAATCTCTTGATGGAACCGGAACTAAAACATAATTTTTTTAATGGCTGAAGGCAAAGATGGATTGGAATTAGGGTCCTTAACTAGAACAGAAAGATTTTTTTTTAATGTGAAATTCCTCTAGAAAATCCAGTTCACCAATGGAAGATGTGTTTTGAATAATTTTGGCAGCAGAAAAATTGAAAGTGTGATTTTCGGACCAACAATGTTGGGCAACAAAAGACTTCTGTGTTTCCTTTTTTCTAACATATGCCTCATGTTCTTAAACGCGAAATTTTAAAGCTCTCTTAGTTTGGCCAATGTAAATTAAACGACACTGATAAGGAATCCTGTAAATATACCAGGAATTCATATCCGGAATGGGGTCCTTGAGTATGGAACTCGGGATTTTATTGATGGGAGAACAAACGACCCGAAAGTTAAATTTCTGTAAAATACGTGCTAATGTAAAATACGTGTAAATGTAGTTGTTACATCAATATTTTAAAAAATCATATAATGCAAAGTAACAATATTTAAAAATTAAAAAAAAATTTTATTCTTATTTTACCTTCTTTTTAAATTATATTATTTTTATAAATTTTTTATATTACTGGATTCTTTTCAACCAAAACAATGTAATTTGCAATTTTAATGTTGTGGTTAAAAAAAAAATAAAGAACACATTAAAGGAACAAATCTCTCTTTTTCTTCATATATAAAACACTGTTAATACTGATACGTGCGTACGAGTTCGTTATGGATTCAATGCACAAGTCGTTAAAAAGTTAACAAAAATTTATTCTTTCCACAAGAAATAAATCAAAATGCTGAAATATTTCTTCAGAGATATTCGCACAATGTCACAATATCTCAAACGTTTAGCAAAACTCAATTCAAAACAGATAAACTAATTCTGTCTCACAGCGAAATCGCTACAGCATAAAGTAAACAAACAGCAGTTCGCTTTAAACAGCTACAATTACGATAGCAAATAATATGAGGTGTTTCAAATCGGCTTTTATAAGCATTTTAATTATCAGTAGAACAATCTCGAATTTTCTAGATTTTTCTGGATGGCAACAGTAATTACGAGATATTTATTTATTAAGCATTAAATGCACGCGCTCTTTCATTTTTCTTTTCTTTTTTTTTCCGACGTAGCTTTCTCTTCAAAAATCGTCTGCGTTGCACGGGAAATGTAAAGCAATGTTAATTACAATTCTAAATAAATAGCCAAATAAATATGAAATCCATAACATTGCCGCCTTCCCAAGGACTGCACGTCCCAGGCAGTTTAATCCCTGGACAGAAAGCCAAACTTACAACTAAGGCATCAGTGCTATAATAAACATTACTTCACAATAACAAAATAAACAATAATTGCAATAAGTAATTTTCAGCAAATTAAATTCTATCCAACACTAAATACAATTCAAATACTATCAAATACTAAGTACAAATGCTATCAAATACAAATGCTATTACATACAAATACTAAAGAAATACAAATCAAATACTAAATACAAATAGGACCATGGTCTTACACTATTTACCATTATGTACACTACGTACTATGGCCATAATAATGAACTAACCTGTCATAATGAAGGACTTTAAGTTTAGAGTTCGATGACTTACGGATCCGAACCACGACGTCGTTCAGCCTGTTTAGGACTCTGTAAGGACCATCCCAAGGTGACTGTAGTTTCGGAGAAAGTCCTTTTCGACGAGTCGGATTCCATAATCACACCTTGTCTCCTTCGTTGAAACGATGTCCAGCAGCTCTCGTGTCGTAGCGGGTCTTCATCTTCTCCGTCGCCAAGTTGACTCGCTCTCGTGCAAAGTTCTGCATCACTTCAAACCGGGCCTGGAGATCTTGAATGTATTCCTCAGGCGATGAAGGCGCATCAGGAGGGCGACCAAACAAAAGATCAAATGGCAGACAAAGGTCACAACCGAAGAGCATCCGAGATGGGGAATAGCCGGTAGTCTCGTGGATAGCACTGCGGTAAGCCAGTAAAAATAGTGGCAACTTCTTGTCCCAGTCCTGTTGGTTTCTGGAAACCACTAATGAGAGGTTATTGAGGATGGTTCGATTAAACCTCTCTACCATACCGTCCGACTGGGGATGTAAAGGCGTCGTTTGGGTTTTGTCAATGCCGAGTAGCTTGCAGAGTTCCTTGACTACAGCCGAGGTAAAATTCCTTCCCTGATCGGAATGTAACTGAAGAGGAACTCCAAACCTGGAAATCCAGTGCTGTATCATCATCTCTGCTACTGTGACAGCCTCTTGATCAGGAATAGGATATGCTTCAGGCCACTTGGTGAAATAATCGATGACAACGAGGATGTATTTGTTGCCATCAGCAGTTCGTGGCAGAGGTCCTAAGATGTCTAAGGCGATACGTTCAAAAGGAGCTCCTACATTATAACGTTGCAGCTTCCCCCGGCTGCGTTTCTTCGGTCCTTTCCGACTTGCACAGGCATCGCAAGATCGGCACCACTTTTGCACGTCATCCTTTGCATTATTCCAATAGAAACGCTCCCGAACTCTCTGCAAGGTCTTCATTATTCCGAAGTGACCTCCTGCAGGGCTGCTATGTAGTTCTTTAAGGACATCAGGGATCCGGGATCTTGGGAGTACCAGCTGCCATCGGAATGTCTTTCCATCATCCGATTCGAATTTTCGGTACAAGACGCCGTTTCGAATATGGAGTGAGTCCCAGAGAGCCCAATATTGTTTTGTCGTGGGACTATAGCTCGAAATATCGTGCCAGGTAGGTTTTCTGTTTGAGGTCTCCATTAACTCAATTATGGGTTTAATATCACGGTCTTGTAGCTGGTCTTTCTTGATTTCCTTGTCACTCCATGGATCTGGATCAGCCAATGTTGATGCTGTAATTTGCCGTGCGACCGGATTAAGCAGCTGGTATTTAGCTTCGACCCTGGAACAATATCGGCAGCTTTCTGGGCAAGGTCTTCTAGACAGGGCGTCAGCGTTTCCGTGCGATGGTCCCTTGCGATGACGGACAGTGATGTCATATTCCTGGTGTCTCTGTATCCTCCTGGCTATCTGACCCTCAGGATTCTGCAAATTTAAAAGCCAGGTCAATGTTGCATGATCCGTGCGGAGCAGGAATTTTCTGCCGTATAGATAATGATAGAAATGTTCTACAGCTTTGACTATGGCGAGCAACTCTTTCCTGGTGACACAATAATTCCTCTCCGGTTTAGACAGGCACTTGCTCCAGTAAGACACTACACGTTCTTGGCCCTCTATTTCTTGGGACAAAACAGAGCCGACACTTTCAATACTCGCGTCAGTGTCGAGAATAAATGGTCTGCCGATCTAAGGATACGTCAGGATTGGAGCAAATGTTAAAGCTTCCTTCAGGCTCTTAAATGCCTCCTCACATTCCTTTGTCCACACGAACTTTTGCTTGCTCTCTGTCGGCTTGTGAAGGGATCTTGCAATGGATGACAAATCCTTCAAGAATCTCCTATAGTAGGTGCAAAGCCCTAGAATGCTTCTCAGCTGGTGGACATTTTCGGGACGTCTCCAGTCTTTAACTGCTGACACTTTTCAGAATCCGTGCGAAAACCTTCAGCAGAGATGACATGTCCGAGGTAAGTTACTTCCTGTCTGAATAATTTGCATTTAGCGTAACTCAACTTCAGATTGGCTTCTTTCAGTTTCTGAAGCACCTTTCTAAGATTTTCCAAAATTTCCTCGAAACTCTTCCCGACGATGATGATGTCATCCAGGTATATCAGACAAGCCTCGTATGAAAGACCTTTTAAAACAGTCTCCATTAGACGCTCGAATGTAGTTAGTGCATTACATAGTCCAAACGGCATCACCTTGAACTGCCAAAGTCCTTGTCCTGTTGTAAATACCGTCTTTTCTCCGTCATCAGGATGTATTTCTACCTGCGAGTATCCACTCTTTAAATCAAGTGTCGAGAACCACTTGCTTTCAGAAAGAGTATCCAGAATGTCGTCAATTCTAGGAAGAGGGTAACTGTCTTTCTTCGTAACCTTGTTCAACCGGCGATAGTCAACGCAAAAGCCTGCTGTAATCTTTTAAACACTTCTCTCCAAAACGCAGCTCTAAAGCACTGGACAGAGCTTCGAAATCTAGCCTTTTGTTTTCGGGAAGAGTTTGAAGGATGTCCGCTGCGTCTGCTCTCAAAGAAGCCGCAAGGTGACAGGCCTTAGCTTGGGAATCCCATCCATTTGCTTCCACAACTATAGAAAATTGTGTCTTATACACTTGCCAGGAGGTCTTCCCATCATATGTCGATAGCTTCAGAGAAGGGCGAGCACTCATGGGTAGAAATTTGAAACTATCCGAATTGCTTCCTGCCGTCGCTACGAATTTCTTTAAAGTATCAACTTCTTTCGCAACCGCAGAAATCTTGTCATCAATTTGTTGCTCCACAGCAGAAACTCTTCCTTCTATTTGTTCTTTTACAGCAGAAACTCTTTCTTCAATGTGTTCAACTTTATTTTCAACAGCGTCGATTCTGCCTTCCATGGCCTCGAATTTATTTTCTATTACGCTGGTAATTTCTCTTTTCATTTCCTCTTGACCTGCTTCAATCTTTTCTTGAACAG
>KK116594.1:0-53603 GCA_000611955.2 Stegodyphus mimosarum
CCCGAACTGTTTAAGTCCAGATAACAGAACATCAACCATATACCATATTTATCTTCCTTTAAAATTACGCCGAAGTCGTAATTGCGCCAAATTCTCTTCTGGCATGCGCAGTGTGAGTAATTCGTTTAGCATTATTCAACTGAATGTGCGGTCTGCCATTGCGCTAACGAGTACCTGGAGCTCTCCACATGAAAGTCCGGCGAGAATCAGACTGCAAGCTAAACTTGGATTCGTCGGAAAACATCACTCAAGCCCACTGTTGCGGTGTCCACAATGCATGCTCTCTACTCCAGGCTAACCGCAGGCGACAGTGAGTTGCAGTAAGTGGAACGCATCTGACAGGTCTACGAGCATATACACCAATCTGCCCTGAACGTCTGTACACGGTCTGCCTTGAAATTGTCGCGTACCAGTGGCTGAAGAGAGCTGACGAGACAGGTCTGAGGCTGTGCTACGCCTGTTTCTTTTGGCAGTAACTGTCAGATACCGGTCCTCATTCGGCGCTGTAACTCTGGGGCGACCTGTGCTGTAACGTCTACTCACATTACCATCATCTTGGAATTGTTGCCAAAGCCTGGAGATGACACTCTGGGCAATTCCAAGTTCGTCTGATACTTCCAGTTGGGTACGCCCACATTCCAGACGGCCGATAATTCTACCATGTAAAAAATCATCCAAATGCGTCCTTTGTGTCATGACTATTCGGTTATTGCACTAAAATGCTTATAAAGCGCCTGCGAAAAATTTTACTTCTTTGCCTGTATTCCTTACATATCACTCTCTTATATTCTCGTCATTGTGACGTACCATTGGTGTCATCTGGTTACTTCCTGAAATTTGCATATGATTCTTGAAGATGTGTGTAGTGATTTTGCAGGTGATATATTTATTTTAGAGTTAGATTTCCGCCTGACTCCGAATTATCCTTAATTTATGAACATAAGTGTATATCTCCAGTTCTACTGGGCTTATTGACGAAATTCAACTTGCGTTTTTCATATCTCCAAAGCGCAACTTACGATATGTATTAGATTTATATATAGCATTGATCTAATTTAGGTATTTTTACACAAAATTGGGCTTTTTCTGGAATGCATTCCAAGTTTTTTAAATATTAGCTATCAAAATTTTAGCTCCGAAATTTAGGCTTTATTCAGATATAATTCTCACATTTTTATTTATTTTAAAATTTGTATTTTGAAATATTTTTATAAATTTTTTGGAAAACATTTTGAATTATAACCTATAAGGTTTTACCATCTTCTTAAAGTAGATGTATTTCTAAACATACCTGTAAAAAATTAGTTTCTTATTCAAAGTTTCTTAAGATATACGCGAATTTATATATTGAGGCGTTTTGAAATTTGGCTTATTTGTTATAAGCGATAATAACACCAAACGTGATTTACGTAGCTTGTCAAAATTATTTGAAAGTATGAACGATGACCATTTTTCAGCTCGTGTACAAAGATAAAAAGGAAAGGAAAATAGGTTGCTATAAATTAAAAAGTTCGTCAGGCGATTTATTATTGGCGCAAACTGAAAAAAAAAATACGTTGAGATAAATTTTTAAATTTCTCCATAAATGTTTCACCAAAAAAATACAAAATTTAATATCTAGGCATAACTTGACTCGTAGAATCGAAATATGGAAAAAATTGCTATGTTATTTCAGAAAAAGGCCGATTATGTGTCAAAATACCTATGTTAGAACAATGCTATATATCTAATATATATCCTAAGTCGCGCTTTAGAGACATAATAAAAGGCAATTTGAATTTCCTCAATCGACCCAGTAGAACGGAAGATACAGAACTGCCGCCCCTCCTTTTTTTCCGCAGTGTACATCCTTCTATTCATAAAATCGGTTTTCTAAACCCAAAAGGAAAAGTATAAAAATAGTAAAAACGTTAATTTCCAAATATAGATAATTTAAATCCTTATTAAAATCTCTTTGCCAAAAGCACTACTCATAGGATAGCAAGTAAACATTACGAGTCTTTGCTGCCTTTTATGCGAATAAAATATCTCAAACAAGTACAAATACTACAGCATACAAAAATTTTTTATTAACAAACTTTACAATTTTAAAGCGAGTAGTTACAACACTTCTCGAAATAAATCAGATTTTGCGTGCAAGACTGTTGCTATTCGGAAAAATGGGGGCGAAAATTAGCGCTATCAGAGTTTTTAATTAATATCTCTCATTTTACCTTTTTTCTTCTTTTCGAAAAAAGTAGACCTTTTCCCTGAACCCAGAAAAGAACTGTAGAACGTTTGGTGGCAATAGTCATAGTAGTGACAGAGGTAATCGCGAACAAACATACAAACAGATATACTTCTTCATATATATATATAAAGCGGAAAATAAGGCTGAGATACATTTCAAAATATTTGTAGTTTTTTAGAAAATAAGAAATCTGAAATTCATAAGGATTACGCAGAAGAATTTCTTTCAACCCTATAGCGCACTAAATTGCAATATTTCGCTGTTGCAGTTCCTTCCTTCTCATTTAAAATTTTTTCCTTGAAGATTTGGGATGTGTTGCAGATGCGCATAGGGACGTTATTTCATCGAGATATTGCTCACATGGAACGGTGATACAGTAGAAAATGATATAGTGAGGTATGTTGGCTTGCTGGCTTTTCAGTCTTAAAAAGGAGAGCCGAGTTGATATTTTCAAAAGAAAAGAAACAAGAAAAAAAAGAAAATCTGAAATCTTTTAGATTTTAAATTACGTTCAACAGGGCGTTTTTTTAACATTTTGTGTGTTACCTTTATTTATTAAATACCATGTTATTCGCACTCAAACCATAAAATTAAGTTAAAGAACAATATCGCAAAATATTTTTAAACTGAGCATATCTTTAGAATTTCCTATATACAGTCTTACGCGCTGGATATAAATTTTTTTTTCTGTATAACGTTGTCATTGCTTACTTTGACATCTTTGAGTTTGTTAATCAAAAATTCGTTAAAGTTTTACAAAGTATGAAATCGATAATACAATAAATTTCAAATTTCAAATTTGGGCTTCCAGATGGCCATATTGGCAGCGGGATTACGTCATTCAAAATTCGATGGCTCCAGGTACCGTCGTTTTATCACAATGTGAGAAACATACATACATTTATGCACATTTTTCATTATTTAATTTCTTTAAATATAATACAGGGCTGCAATGCTTGGTGGCAACAGTTTGAAAAGTGAACCGACATTTAATGTTTCCGACGCAAAATCGCAAAACGAAAACAATAGTTATTCAGGGACAAAGCCCCTTTTGACTAAAAATACAGATGCTGCATTTCATATGATTAATGTAAACTGCAGATAACAGTAATTTGTTAAATGTTGGAAATAATGCAGTTTTATTGATGTTTAAATTTATGTTATCATAAATGGAATGGTAAACAGTACTTCTGCTGCAAAAGTATCGAAAACGCGCATCATTACTTCATTCAACTATTTGTTGCGCTGGGACAGGAAATTATTATCGAATAATAATGAAACATATATAAAGAAACATACTTTATCCGTGTCTAACACATTCCTGCAAATTAAAGAATCTCCAGAATATAACGAATGCCATCAAAGTGGAAGAAAAATACTCGAATACAAAATTTATTATTAGGCTGAGAAGCAATCCCAGATTGGACCAAAATTGCTTTTTGTTTTCGCAAACTATACCTAAACGTACGTTGCGGTTTGGCCTAACCTGTACCTTGCTTTTATTTGTATCCATTTCAAGATAAAATAGAAGTATGAGCTTCTAAACCTCAGCAGTAATTTCTCATTAAAATCCAAAACTCTTTTCATTTTACTTTCTCGCTATTTTGTATAAGCAGTTTTCTGAATTTCGCTCACTAATTAGCTTGTTAAGCAGTGAGAAACAGAATTTGGCTTCTTATTGCATGCTAATGAAAATTTTTTTTTTTTAAATTTGGACGATGTTATTATCTTTAACAAGGAGACTTATTAATTCAGAACTCACTTTCTTCATTACTCTTAAAAATGCAAAATTAACCTCAAACTTTCGGTGAGTTTTTAATAATTGTTTCAATTTAGTAATCGTGTCCTTTAATTGCTAAAACTTTTTACCAGAATATAAATATACTTTATTTCAAAATAAATATCTTCGCTTACTTAGAGATGTAAACCACGATACGAAACATTTATATTAAAATAGCCAATAAAAATAGATGTATATTATTTCGGAAGAAATGTAGTCATGCATATAAATTTATATCAGCAAAGTTTATAATTAGAACAGACTTTTATGCGAGTTACTCAGTGTTTTATTGCCATTAAATGTTTGGGCGAGCTTATTGCATATATTGTATTGGGTGTACAAATAAGGTTTGAGGGATTTACATAAGATGGCGTTATTAGTATTAAATCCTATCAGGCAATCTTGTAATTATATTCATGTTAAAGCGCCAGCATTTCCGTCTAAAATCAGTCTGTTTCATTTCGTTAAAGTGTAAACAACAAACTATCTTTGTGCTCAACCCTGTCAACATTTGCACCAACAAAACAAAATTTGCAAGAAACGTTTCTTTTTTGTTTTAATTTGAAGAAAAATGCAGCTGATGGATGTCGACTGCTGTATGAAACACATGTCGAACATGCTCCATCAATAAAAACATATAACCAGTAAAGTTTAAAGACGCTGAGTTGGAGGGGATATTGGACCAAGGTTTGTGACAAACTCAAGAGGAGTTCGTCAAAACCTTGGTAGTTACTCAACAAACGATTTCAAATCGTGTCTAGGCCATGAGTGTGGTGCAAAAATAAGAAATTTGCATTCCGTATGAACTCAAGCCAAGAGGCGTCGAACGCCATTTTTTCACATGGAACAACTGCTCCAAAGGCAAAAATTGGAAGGGTTTTGCATCGAATCGCGACAGGGACGAAACATGGATCTACTACGATAAACCGAAAGCGCAGAAAATCATGGGATAAGTCCAGCCATACACCAACTTCTTCGGCCAACCCGAATATTCAAGGCAAGAAGCTAATTTTATGCATCTGGTGGGATCAGCTTGGAGTGATTTATTATGAACTACTCTAGACTTACGAAACCATCACTGAGTAACGTTACAAACAACAGTTGATGCAACTGAGGCAAGCGTTGAAATTCAAACGCCGCCAATATGTCAAATGACATGACAAAGTGATCTTTCAGCACGACAACGCTCGCCCACATGCTGCAATAATCGTCAAAGAAACTTTAGAGGCGCTTCAATGGAAGACCTATTCCACGCTCTGGATTCGCCAGACATTCCTCCTTTCCATTTCCACTTTTTCCGCTTGATGATTCATGACTTGGTCCAGCAGCAGTTCACTTCATACGAAGAAGCCAAAAATTGCGTCGGTTCTTGGTTCGCCTCAAAAGACGAGGAATTTTTTAAACGTGGAATCCGTATGCTACAATGGGAAAAAGTCGTAGCTAACGATGGGAAAGTCGTAGCTTTCAATAAAATACATTCTTTCAATTTCTTTGAATAAAGCTTCAAAGTTACAAAAAACAAAAGCTCAAAACTTATTTGTACACCCAATATCATGATACGGATCCTAAACTAATGTCTAATCCATTGTGTATGGTCTATTTTATACGAACGATTTTCAAATGCCTTTCACTTTGTGTTACGTCACTAAATAAAATAACTGAAGTAATTATGTTAGTAATAATTTACAGAGATATAATAACACCTTAAATGGATAAAAATAGTTCGATTTGGAATATGTTCTTTTTAAAAATATTAAACCACCTGGCAGATGCATAAATTTATTTCTTACGCATTTATGAAATACATTTTTAATTCCGAGATGGAGTTTCTTTAAAAAGCCTTAAATCGTATCCTCAAATTGACATATATATTTAAAAATGTTTCTAGTCGAGCTTTATAAAACCAAACGTTTCTCAGTTTATGCATAGAATTCATGTATTAGTGCTGTTTATCATTATAAGGCTACGAATATATAAAATTCATGCAGTTTACATCTTTGTTTGCAAATTTCTGCTTAATATCTGAAACTATTGCAAGTCTACTACTTAAAGAATGAGTCCATAAGAAATTAAAGATAGATAATATAACATGTTATATTTAAAACGTGTGGTTCAAACTGGCAAAATTAAATGACAGAAAAAAGAACTTTGATGTAATTACATCTTATATTTAAAATGAGGTTCTGAAAATGGCGGAATCAAATGACGAAACGATATCGATGTAACAAATTTTCATCTTAAATTAAGGTTTCTAGTAGACTTTTGTATGTATTGGGGTGAGAGTTTATTATTCGAGAAGAAGCTGTGCAATTATTTCAATGTATCGCTTGTGCACAAGGCTTTAAAAAGTCTTAATGAATTTATTATAATATCAATTAAACGTAGTTTTCCTCGAATGCATTACATTTCTGCAAAAGCTATTAAAAGAACGTAGTATTGCTGATAGCAGGGGACGTTTTTGCATGCCTTTCTAGTCAAAGTTCGGGACGAACAGCTACAGATTCCCCTTAATTTTCAACATTGAACACATGTTCCATTCATGGGAAGCGAAACATTTTAGCTGGGTCTGAAATTCGGTTTTTTTGTGATTAGCTTATTACTGCCGTAGTCACAGTTTTGAGAGAAATAAGGTTGAAAAAAGTAATTGAAAATTTGTGTTCCAACACGATTTGTCACTTTTAGAGGAATTAGACGTTTCTTGAAAAATGAGTTACTACGCTTTTCTCCTTGGTTGGAGAGAATTTATGAAAAGGACCTAAATGTATAAGGATTAAGTTATACTAATTCGAGCCATTGGTGAACTTAGAGCGGGTCTTCATTTGGAGCCAACGGTGAACTTAGAGCGAGTCTTTATTTTTCAGAACCTAAGGTTTCAGAAATTGTACGAAAGGCAGGAGAGGATTTTGTCATCGCATAGAAATTAAATATGAAAAAAAAGTCAAATAAAGCATCCCCATGGCTTGCGAGCTTGATCAAGTTGCGGTGAAATTTCTCTTCGTCCCACGACGAGAGGATATTTTGCCTGCTCATTTTCCCGGACAAGCCTCTGCCTGGAGAAATTTGCTTATGCCTCATTGCAGATCTGAAAAATTCACAATTTCTTATGCTTACTCGCAGGTCTTCAAAAAAATGCTTAAAATTAATAACGTGACGCCTTCCATTTGTCTGAGACTTATTTAAGGTTTAATTGCAGTTGTTTCCGAGGTCCGACTGAAGCATCTAAACAGCGGTCTTTGTGCGTAGACGATCTCGAATTTGCGATTCCGTTTCCAAATGCGTTGTTTTTTCTAAATCAGCGATTCAACGAGTGAGGTTGAAAAGTTCCGGACTCATCATACTGTGTAAAGTCAGTTCCTGCGAAATTTTCAAGTAATGTTTTCAGCCGTGAATCTGTCAATGCTGTGACAATGGCAGTAATAAACAAATCACAAAAAACGCAGACCTTTCAAACGAAGCCACAATCTTTTTCCTCCCATGAACTAAACACGCAATACAAACAGTGTTGAAAGTTAAGGAGCAATCCGTAACTATTCGCCTCGAACTTTGACCTGAAAGGCATGGGAAAAAGCCACCCGCTATTAGCTAGCTTTTTAAGAAATGAAAGACATTCAACCAAAAACTGTGTTTCAATGATATTATATAAAATTAAGGATTAGTTCACAAATATTAATTTCATTATGAACTAGTAGAAAACAATTCTCATATTAAATTTATTATAGACTATGAATTAATACATAACAAAATTAACTAAATTGAAACTTAACTGGATTGTATTATTACGTGAGAAAAACTACTTCAAATATCTATTTTAGGAAAATATTAATTTTGTCTGGAGGAAAAAAAATAACATGGCATATTTGGTAACAATTATTTTAAAACGCAGGCCAATTGTGTGACTCTTTCTATTTAAAAGGATGCGTGTGATTAGCTCTGTTAGGGACTTCATACCGCTTCTTTTCTTTCCTTTTCATTTCTCGTCAGTTGAATGTCTAAAGCAAATAAAAATGTATTTTCCTTCAGTTCAACAGCATTACGTGTTTTCCAAACAAAATTGACTCCGCCCATATTTGAAAACAACTTTCGTGGGAGCTGGCACGAAAGGCTTAGCTACGCTTTTTCCAGCAGTTTTGGAGTAGACCTCAACTGTGGTGACGTATCATTAATATTTTAAACATTTTGGAATTTTTTACTATACCGCAAACGTCTCTCTACCTACCAGTAAAACTCTTGAAACTGATATATTTGTATATTAAATATCAGCGAAAAATTGTAAATAACTGTAAGCAAAATTTTCCGGGACAGAGCCATTATCATATATATGATACTGATTAAAATTTGTTGGTAAGAAAACAACGTTTGTGTTAATGAATATATACGTCAAGTAAATTCAAATATCGAGTAAATATTTTATATTAAAGTATATGTTTATTCTTTAATAAAAAACAGTATTGCCTAAAATTATACGTTTTACCCAAGATTTAATATTGGCAAAGGACGAGCTAATGCAAAAGTCACGATAAATTTACAGCCCTCAAAGCAAGGGCAGGAAAGTTGTAAATGTGTAAAACCATGTAAAAATATATTCTTCTATTGCATACTAATTTATGTAAACGCATTTGGAAAGGATTAACATATGCATACCTTTGATTTCCTACTATAAAGTTTCAGAAATAATTATTAGCTTCCTTCGTTGGGGTCTATATAAACCCTTCCTGTAAATGAATACAGTATACGTTTATGTCTGCGGTGAAGGGTTCGCACGGTCGACGTGTTACCTAATATTAAAACAAATTCAGCTAGTATCTTCGTAGTAGTGCAAGTTCAATAAAATATTTTCTTTCCGACTTGTTTCAACAATGTGAAGTATATATTCATATATATTTATGATTCTCTCATAACGGCAGCTGTAATGCTTTCAAACTTAATTAGTTTAATGAGAGGCAAATCAAGAGGCAATGATAAAAATTGTTTTCTCATTTTAATACGGAAATACTCGTAACTGATATTTGAAAAAATCAAATCTTTAATTCAGTTAAATATTTATAGATGATAATGCACAGGTAAGGGACTTAGAATGATGATCCGTATTAGCTTTCTCATATAAATGATATAAGTATTTAAAAATTAATTAATTCCAATAAAATTGTGATATATTGTTTGAATATGTCATGTCGCATTTAAAACCAGAGAAACCTTGTTCAAATATGTATTACAGTTACCAGATTTAAATCGTTGTTCATTGTTGTAATTCGAAGGTTAAATTAAAATTTCTGGATTTCGTGCATTGCCAACGCCTTTTTTGGTTTCGTCTGTTGCAATTTTATGGCATTTTCTAAAAAAACGCAACTGCATCTTTTACAGCAATGATATCAGACTGGCGGCCTGCTAATTGGGTGAGGTCCCAAATCAATATACGGCTGGAGAATATGTTTCATTTATGTATTTTTTGCAAATACAGTGTTGCAAACATTTCAAGATTTTAATTACTTCATGTCAGAATTTAGATTACTTTCCATACGTTAAAACCTAATGTGAAAAACTAGAAAATCTGTAAGTTCTTCTAATTAATTTACAGTAGGCAATAAATCTTATTCAGATATATGAAAATATATTTTGCAAACTTTTATTCTTTGTTGTAAAAAATAAGCACACACTCAGATTTTTGCATCAAGAAAAATCACTTTGTTTCAGAATGCATTTATACATGAACAGATTTTTTTCTTAGTTGAAGATTAATCAGAAAAGAACTCTATTGACCGATGAGCATATACAATCCGCGATGAAGGCAATTTCTGGTAATTTTTCTCCAGTGCATGGACATTATACAAATTTTGCACTTCCATATAAAACGTATAATGTTTTATATAAAAACATATGCATTTGAATTTATACTTCGAAAAAAAAATTCATAAATAAAAGAAACAGACTAAGATTTCGTTGTTTACTCTCAAGTTTCACTCCATCTGGAAATTAATAAATATAAATATAAAATACATAAATATAAATTAATAATAAGCAAATAAAAATTAGAAATTTTTCATAATTCACTTTACACTTTTCACAATTTTAATTTAAATTAAAGTTATTTAATAATTAATTAAACATATTGGAATGTTTGAAATACCTCTCAGCCTAAAATACTAATATTTAACTGCCAATACGCTTGAATTACAAAGTGTAACCAATAAAAATATTTTGCAAGTACCAAATTTTTCTATTTCATCTAGAAAATAAATATAAATTTGAAATAAACATAATTTTTTTTGCATTATTATTGTTATTGTTTATGTATGTTTTGATAAATATTTAGTAAATGAAATTTAAAATTTGCTCATATTGTAAACTTTTGTTGACAGAATTTTTTCATTTTCCTAAGAAAAAATTCTTTCCCCTGAGTTGTTTTTAGATTGTGAATCGTACACTCAGCCCATACCCAATTTCTGTTTGAAACAACTTTCTGATATCATCAAAAAAATGAATGAAATGTAAACAAGAAAAAGATGTCAAAATATTATTTACCTAAACACATGTTGCAATTTTGACTGTCAGAAACGTTTTCATCGAAAGAATAGTTAATCGTTCTGTATTTCCTTTTCGATCACATAAGTCATGTGGTAAGCAGAGGAAGGTCGTGACTTTGTAACGGTTTATCGATTGCGTTTGAAGGTGCGTTCGGAACACTTCACCGGAATTCAAAGGATAAGACAAAGCAAAATTTGGTTTGTTAGAAGGAAATATACTCCTTCGGGCGATTTAACTGCTTTTAAAGGAATGTCAAAAACTCTACAAGTATCAGAGAAACATGCTTTCCAGAATAGTTATAATGTTACTTTAAAAGACGGAATCAGCATTTTATTAAATAGTTGGCATGTACTAATAATAAACTTATAAAACGCTAATTTCGTCTGTGCATATATTTAAAAGTTTTCAAGAGAAGAATATCTAATACTCTGATTTGGTTTGAAGAAACAAAGTGAATAAATGGTAACCACATATTTAGTTTTCGCGATGGAATTTAATGTATTTATCATATATATCTAAATATATGTATAAGAAAAATTAATTAAATCTGCTTGAAAAAATGATAAACAAATGAATAACAGAAATAACACATGCATAAATGACGGAAAGAATCAATACATATTATTAAATGTTAAAATTAATTAGTAATTTTACTTCTATGGAATTAATACACTTTGATGCTAGCTTCTGGTTGAGTATAGATAGTCCGCGACTTCTCTTAGTCTTTCCGTGTGATGAACTATGAATTTAGAAGAAGGTTTAAAATAAATTTTTTATTATAATTTAGCAACTGACACGGCTCTTGTAATTGAGAGATTAAAGCTACCGCTTCTTCTGGAATTTAACAGAACATAAAAATCAAACTCAAACAAATAAATTATTAATCCCATCACAAAGGCCTAGTGTAAACTTTGGGCTTAGATCGTGTAATGACGTGTTCAAAAACAGGCAGCAAAAGGCTAAACACAATTCAGTTAAACCTAGAAAATGGGTTATACTAATTTGTCGAAATTAAACGATCGCTGCGGAAAGCGTTTTCTTACTTACGGATAAATCTATGGTTTGTGACACTGCTTATGTAGCCCGAGAAAGGGGTCTTATAAGCTAGACAAAAACATTAAAACTCTGGAGGGCCCATTAGTTTGACCAGCTAGCTGGTGAAACTCCAGGAATATTCAAGAAAGGGAGGTAAAAGTGGGGAGATCATTGTCTTCTGTACTCCATGTGTGGCAATCTAATGGGAAGTGACGAGGGACAAAAGTCACATCGACAAGAAAGCAATTAAAAATCGGCGGTCAAGGCTAGGTTGTGAAACTGTGGTCTCTAAGCAAGTGAGTTAGCTAATGGTCTGATGAAATTACCTTCTGAAACGAACTAAGTACTTCTGAAAAATTTGCAGCATCACACATCTAAGTCCAGTTTCGAAGAAACGCTTGTTACGTTTAGTAATGCTGTCTACTATAAGGTTGACTTTCAAGTCATCATAGATCAATCAATTTGTTTCTAATCAGGTGATGAGCGTTTAAAATTCTTTATAAGTTAAAATAGTAATAAAGGAAAAGAAAGATGGAATCGCAGGCCAAGTATGTACCTTGAATCTCTCTATTGCTAAAATATAGTAAAATTACGATTAACCGGAATAATGAATGACAAGGGCGACTTCCACTTCTATCTCAGAATTACGGTTAATACGAGTACAGCTAAACATATAAAAAATAACAATTCGAAATGTAATTAACAGAATTGAAAAGTCTACCGAAAAATTACCTGTATTTTCAAGAAATTTAATCTGTGGACAGTCAGTTCATTTGATGACACAAATTACATTAGAATTCAAATCAAAAAGGACACGCCGTAATTAATGAAATAATAAGCATCAATAAGATTGAAGAATTGAAGTTGTAAATGGCATTAAAAATATGCTTGAAATGCTAAAATATGCTTATTTGCTTGAAAATTTTAATCATGTTCACTGAATTCACACTCTCGCTAAAACGTCGATTATAATATTTCTTTTTAATTTTACTACATGAATATACAGGGTGTTTATAAAGTTCCGGACCCATTTTGATGTTTAATAATTCATAAAATAATAAAGATACATTAAAATTAATAAAATAAATGGTTATATAGACTCAGAAAGTTTCATGACCCTTGTCAATGAACTTCCACGTGTGCCCTCTTCGTCGCACCGAGAATATCAAGTCTATATCCAATTTCACGCCAAGTACCGGCAAGCATGTCGGCATCCACAGAGGCTATTGCGGTTGTAATTCTGGCTTTTAGGTCATCAATATTCGACACTCTCCTGCTGTAAACGTTGTACTTTACAAATCCCCAAAGGAAAAAGTCCAGCGGCGTTATATCAGGTGACCTGGGTGGCCAAGGAATTGAACCTCCTCGCCAAATCCCTCTTCCTGGAAAATGGTCATTCAAAGAACTACGAATGATGGTACCCAAATGAGGTGGTGCACCATCTTGGTGCGAAAAGGCATGTGGCTGAAGCTCTTCTAGTTGTGGAAATACGAAGTTTTCCAACATGTCTAAGTATACGACTGATGAGACCGTATTTTCTGTAAAAAAGAAAGGCCCAATGACTCAGTCATGCATTAGTTCACACCACACATTAACTTTTGGGTAAACCCTTTGTGCCTCACGGTATTCGTGGTGGATTTCAGATCTCCATATGCGCACATTACGGTGATTAACAATGTCAGAAAGATGAAAGGATGCTTCGTCGGAGAACATCATGCGCTTCAGAAATTCAACATCATCTTCTATCCTCCTTAGCATATCTGTTGCAAAGGCCATCCTCCTTGGCCTATAATAATAGGCAATAGTTGCCAAAAACAAGAGAGAGAAAAATACAATTAATAAGCAGACGATATTTAGAAAAGTACAGATATTTAGATTGGAAAATTAAATTATCTGAAATTAACCACACGCGCAGACGATATTTACAAAAATAAAGATATTCAAGCCTGAAAAGGAAAATATATAAGTTATTCCATCAATAAATGCCATAAATGTGTTTATACTTTATTATTTTATGAGTTATTAAACATCAAAATGGGTCCGGGACTTTATAAACACCCTGTATTACGAATTACGCAAAATGTAATCATTTGCTACTGCAGATAAATACTATTCGAAAATACTATGGTATCAATTACTATCACTACTGTTAATTGTTAGTACAATTTATATATATATGTGCCTATGCAATATGCCTATTTTATGCTGTAAATATTCCTATTGTGCCTAAGGAAACGTAATTCCCCCCCACGAAGGGCAAAGCACTGTTAATCCATAATCCTTTTAATCCAAGCACGGTTAATTAGGTATAGACTATACAAAATTAGCATATAAAAAACTTCTGCTATACAATTACAAAAAATACAAGAACAAAAAATTAATAGTTAGAAAGTAGTTAAATGAAAGTCCCAAAAGTAGTCTTCCAGATCCACCATATATTGCACTAGAAACTTCTTTTAGTAATTATTACTATGATGCAAGTATTTTAATTTGTATCAATTCAATTAGAATTAAAAGATGATGTATACGTTATTAAGAAATACATTCATTCCTCTTAATTTTTCGGTTTACCAATTATTGATTATTTATTTCGAAATATTATGAATCAAGCATCTTATCTTTTTCTGAATGACAACAGTTTGAGATGTGGTCAGACGCGTACCCATGTGGAAAACAAATCAAAGACGTTATGTTTCGCATTCTGGGAACACATATTAAGACAGAAGGATGACACATACATTGTAGAGAGATGCTTCTATCCTTTGAAAAAAAAAACAATTCTTGAAATAAGCTTTAAATTAATAAATTCAGTTAGAGAATGAAATAACTTAGAGAAAAATACATTAAAAATGTAATACTTTTTGAATTAGTTTCCTTTTCCTTAATTTCGAATAAGTTTTGCTGACATACGTTGTTAAGTGAACTCGAAAACAATTCTACAAGCAAACAAATGGATGCCAAATTAAACATAACAAGGCAATGCATGCAACCAACCACGTTTCGCAATTTCCGTTAGAAAGAATCTCGCATAAAATTGTAGTTATTATAAAGAAAACCCATTGAATACAAAGGAGGCATTTGCTTATGTTTGCACATTAGAGTTGATGCATAAGAGGCGAAATGGCATTCTCGTGCTATATTTCATTATGGAAACTAATTCTGTGAGAAATATTTGAACACATTTCTGGTACATTTTGTATTTTTATGCATCATCTTTAGAACACATGCAGAATTCTTTCTGCATCCAAATAAATCAAATGTACAAGCGGTATGCAATAAATTGGTTTCCTGCATTGTTATAGATAAGCGACAGTTCCAACATAAAAATATTACAATTTAATATGGCCTGATTCACATGCGTTTAATATATGATGTGGCAAAAGTTGAAGAAAGGTTTAAATGCTTTTGTCTTACTTTCATAAGCTGTTTGAAATATAAAAATCGAAAAAAATTACATACTTTTATATCCAATGAAATATAAGTTTTAAATAAAATAAAATAGCAATAGATTTCCCGATGATTCTCTTGATCTTGTTCAAGGAACCAAACATTAATTGAAGATTATTCACTGCCGTTATTTGCCTTAAACATACACAAGATAAATCTGAAAAGAGACTATACGTTAGATATAAATATAGTGTGTTACTAGTGTAAACTGCAAAAGAAAATTGTAAATGTTAATATAACTTAGAGGGTTTGGTCACTACTGTGGAGTGACTGTCATGTTACCCCGTGCTGAGTGGCGGCAGGCAGCGTATTTGACTCCTTATAATGATTGGGTAAGTTTATGAGGTTGCATCATTCTTACTGCATTTTAAACTCAAAACGCATTTATTAAAATTACGAGAAGCTCTTTACAAATATATATATATGATTCATAGATAGTATAGATAAGTATTGAAATGAACTGTAGTCCTCGTAGTGTGAGGAGTATGCTAACGAATGTCTCTGTAGTCGAGAGCTGAAAAGCTTGTAGGTCTCTGTAGTAGAGAGTTCAGAAGCCTTCTTGTGTGTTACTCCGATGGCAAAAATCTTCCGATTGAATTAGCCACACATCCTTAATTTTACAGTAGTATTTTACATCCTCTGATTCGTTGTATCTATAGCGATATCAGAGGAAAAATCAGATCATTGGTTCGTCACCGCTCCTGAAATCGAAAGGCTTTGACGTGTACGGTGTAGAACGTTAAAATCTCCTGAAACTAGTCTTGAAGTTATGTCTCTTGCACTGTCAACTGGAAGGAAATATTGCGCCTGCGATGCCAAAACGTGTCTTGTGACACATTGTAAAGGCTTGGGAGCAGTGACTTGTAGGGACCGCACACACGATTTGATTATCTCTGTGTAGCCTACCGCAAACTTTCAGACAGAGGGAAAATTTTAAGCTTCCCAATGTAACTTTTAGAAAAAGTCTTATGTTTGAGTTTGTATTATTAGCCATGATGTTGCGGAGCATACAGCAGCAAGTTAAAAATACAATAACAACATTTGCGTTTCTCGGCGCCCATACGGCAACTGATCATTGTCCAGAATGATCATGAGGGAATACGACTGAAGAGACAGGATTATAAAACGACATTGTTGCCGTAAGAGTGGGAAACTGAAGAAACCGTTTGCTTATAATAACAGACATCTTGGAAAACAATCTCATAAAAAGATTCGTAGGATAATTGACGCATCAAACAAAATGATTCAAGATTAGGTTCGTTGAAAACGGTGAGCAGTGTGAGGCAACTTACTGTCTGGTCGGTGTTATTTTACAAATGTTCTTCAATCTCAGCAGTCGGCTGTTCAGTGTTACTGTACCATTACTCACATCGATAGCACTGCCGTCTTAACGATACGATCAAATGTGTAGTCAAATTTCTACTTATTCTGTAAATGCACCTTTACTTCGACTATAAACGAACCTGTGTCTTTAGATACAACAGGGCATCTTCATAACGACGTTGAGTTATGTAGGTACCCGCAATTTATGCAAATCACTACAGTTTCAAAAGGCAGAAATTTTCACAAGGATGCTTCGGCATAAAAGTTCTGGCAACCTTGGGCAAATTCGTTTCACACTTGAAAACTAACTAGATAAAAATAAAGCAATTTACGCAAAGATTAGAATACTTGTATGTTGACCACCACTAAGCAAGTAGTATTTTCATTTCCGTTGCTAATCAGAATAGGCAACTAAACCCCTACTTGCTTACATGCAAAACTGAATAGCAACATTTGCTAAAAGTACCTTCACAAGTGAGAAAATAATCTGCATAAGAGTGCAAGCGCCTTTATGACAATTCATCCTTGTGAAAGATTTTGTATGTGTTTGTCTTTTACACAACGGCCGACTTGCTTAAAGGTACGGAGACTTTTACAGAGGTGTAAAGTTTTGAAACGGTCCTGAATGAGTGAACGAGCCGAATGCAAATATTTTAACATGGATGTCATGTTTATCATGGACGAAATGGCCTTCCCATGTATTGTTTACCCTGTGTGCTTGGTGCAATACAAGTTAATTTCGCTTAGAAATTCTTTCCGAGATCCTCATTTACTTTGAAATAAATATATGGCTAGCAAGTCTTCTTTTCTTTTCTTTTTTGTTTTGATTTTATTCAATATTTTTAAAATTCTATTAATTTTTTTAAACGCGAAATAAGGTACTTTTTTCATTTACGCTTTAGATTACCAACAATGAAAGAACTGATGAACCAACAACGAACTTGCTGATTTTTCATTTCACGAAAATTAAAGAAAGCTTAAAAAACTTAAAGAGCGATAATGCATTTGAAACTCCATGTTAATTAAATTTCTACTCGTATTTTATAGAATTTTAAACTTAAAACTAATATATAATTTTTAAAAAATTCTAAATATTACTAATTGTGTAATTTAGTTAGTGAATCAAAACAATGAATGAGTAATATTGTTACGAATTTCGCATTTATTTGTCTATTTATTTAGAATTGTAATTGAAATGCCTTTTTATGTCCCCATACAACGCAGACGATTTTTGAAGAGAAATCTACGTCGAAAAAAAATAAAATAAAAATAAAAGACGTGTGCATTTAATGCTTAATAAATATATATCTCGTAATTACTGTTGCCATCCAGAAAAATCTAAAAAAATCGAGATTGTTCTATTGATAATTAAAAAGCTTATAAAAGCCTAATTGAAACACCTAATCTCAGTTGCTGTTATAGTTGTAGCTGTAAAAAGCGAACTGCTGTTTGTTTACTTAATGCTGTTATTGATTGTAGCGATTTCGCTGTGAGATAGAACTATTTTATCTGTTTTGAACTGAGTTTTTGCTAAACGTTTGAGATATTGTGATATTGTGCGAATATCTGTGATGAAATATTTCAGTATTTTAATTTTCTTGTGGAAAGAATAAATTTTTGTTAACTTTTTACGACTTGTGCATTCAATATATAACGAACCCGTACGCACGTAACAATATAAACAAACGTTCATATATATATATATACATGCATTGCAAGCCATGATATTTGTCCCACTAACTTGGATTTCAAAATGCACGACTGGAGTACCACGGACTCAAGTCGAGTTCTCTGCATTGATAGATCTCGCTTTCGTTAGAAGAGTGATACCAGACAAGTGATAAACTAGACAGGATAAAGCTCTCTCAATAAGCTTGGAAACATCCGTGAAAGGCATCAGTACAAAGGTGGTGCAATTATGAGCATGGTTTTCCTTTTCTGTTACTCGAGATTTTATAGTTGTTTCTTAATTTTTCAGCCAGTTAGGTGCAAATTAAAACAATAAATAAAACTGTAAATTATAAATAAATCCGTTTATCACTTTTAAATTGTTCGATTGGCAGAAAAGTTACAGATTAATTATTTCGAAATAAACATTAAGTAATTTATGTTTCACTGAAAGGCAACATTCTGAAAACTTCTGATCACCGTCGAGATTGGGAAAATTTTATTCAAAATGCACTCCAAACTAAGATTGTCTTATTGCCCACTTAAAATATTGCTTTGCTGTATTTCTTTGTCATTTGATTCAGAACTAGACAATCACGATACTGAATGGGTAATTTAACGATCTCATGTTTCGCATAATGAAAATATTTACAAGCCGGTATGATGATTTATTCATGGTAGCATAATGTAACTTAACGTAAGGGTCAGATTGTTTTTTAAATCGTTTGCTGTGAACGTTTCTAACGTAAAAAACAGTTACAATGCGTATACCTTAATAATGAAAACTAAGATAAACTCGACAGTAAAAGAACCTTTAAGAGACCTATGGCCGGCAGTGCCCTGTTATCTGCTTTCTAGACCGTGCTATCCAGGCTGCTTGCGCATTTTCGCCTGGATACGTGATCAGCTTGTCACAGGACCCCTTGTGTTTAGTCCCCAAGCGTACTTTGTACTCATTTTATTGACCACCTCAAAGGATGAAACGCTGGGTCAATCTTGCCCAGTCCGAGAATCGAATCCCGGACCTGTGGTGATGCTACGCAAGGCGCTAGCCTCAATAATATACATCAAAACATAAGTGAAGAAAACGCATCATGTAACTTACACATATGACTGAAATAAAATTTCCTGTTTCTAAATCTCATTCCCACATACAGGGTTTTCTAGCTCTTGTGGAACTGTCAGTGTTTCAATAAACTTGGTCCTTGATTTTTCCATTTCTTTCGTTCAAGGACATAAACTTCCGTGCGAAACAACTTCTTCCTTAAGAGCTAATATCGAAATATTTCGAAGAAAATCTATTGAGTTTATTCCATACGTAGCTAGGAAGGAACATATGCAGATATGTTATTTGTAATAACTACCACATTTTAATTCATAATAATATTAAAAATGCAAATAAATTAGGATAAATTTTAGATTAAAATTTTCTAAAAAATATATCAATGAAGCAAGAGAATACTTATTTCATTAAACACAAAGAAAGTATTGTATTATCTTGAGAGAATGTTTTTTTATAAATGTAGTGTTTAACCAATCCAATAAAATAACCAACCAGCTACATCTTGAATAAAATAGGCTTTTTCTCCAAGTGTCTTCAATCTACGTGTAAGTAATACTTTAGAAAATTTTCCTATCAATTGATTTTTCCGTTTTTCACAAATCATTTGAAGTATTAAATTTTATTTTTGTAGCTTTCATTTCTCGGAGCTATTCTTAAACTATTAAGTATGTGGTAACTACTTGGGTTAAAATTATTTCAAGTGTTAAAGCAGAGTCTGAATACCAAGATCAAATAGCAATATGTTAATTTTCCGATAATTGCGTTTTTTAATTTTCTATTAATTTATTTTTTAATATTTAAAGCTTGGATTGTAAACTATTGGAGATAATATACATAAGTTTTCAAACTGCAATCTTTTACAGATTATGCTGGTTATATGTTTTAAATATGTGGTAAACAATACAATTTATTATACATCAAAACTGTGTGTGGATTGCCAACTACAATGTATTGATTTCCAACAAATATAATTATTTTACTGGTAGTCTACTAAGTGCGCGGAATTAAATTGAGAGGAAGAGTCTTACCTATGCACCAACTCCCGATAAAAACAAACAATAGAAAACGTTTCGATCCACCAACACAATGCATGAATTGTGAACAGAAGAAAAAAGCACGAACTGCTTTGCTTTCCTTCCCCCTCTTTCTAAAAACGTGAATTCCCAAGAAGAATATGGATGCTAGAAAAAGTAATTTATCCTTATAAACAGGACGTTTGATTGAGACAACAAGCCTCTATTTTCATTTTTCAGATATTGTGAAAACTGCGCATACAAAACAAATATTACCATACTGGTTCTGTTTTATCACATTCTGCCGAATGGCGTCTAACCCAATGATTGAGTTTCAATATTATTTTTTTTTCTATCAGAAAAACAATACGTTTCTAAACATTCATATTCAAAATTATATTTTATGTATTATATAAACACAGCACACACAAAAAATAAATTAATATATAAATAAATAAGTAATGGTCTAAATTTATTTTTTCAAGAACCTATAAGGAATCTCCAGTTTCATAATAAAATTCTAGGTGACTTACAGAATTATGTTACGGTAATTTAAAATTATTTTCCCTTATCATACGAATTTATAATTCCTGAAATTGCAATCTTTTCAAAATAGATTAGAAGTCATTTGAAGTAATGAGAGTCGAACGTGTAAAGGTGATTAATTTAGCAGCTATTTTAAGGAGGTTTTTTTTAATACATTTTGTACCGCCTTTAATAACACAGGGTGCGGCTGCGTTCATAGCGTAATTTGACTTGCGTAGTACAATGACGTATTGCATGAATGCGAGCCAGCTCGTGCCGCATTCGTGTACTAATGAGCTGCCATTTCGATTGTGACAGTGATATGAATCGGCGGAGTGCATAGCATCGTGCCTTTGCTGTTGAAAGAAATCAAGAATAACTACTCTGTTATTGCCACCCAGCGTCTATTTCGGCAACATTTCAACTTGGGACGTCATGGGAAAATTCCAAATGGACGGACCATTGTAAAGTGAGTAAGTTCATTTCGAACAACAGGTTCTGTTTGCAATGGCAAACCGGGAAGAAGTGAAACAACTGTGCGGACACCAGAAGCCGTGGAAAATGTTCGTGCTGCAATATTGCATAGCCCAAAAAGATCTGCTCGTGGTCAATCGCAAACTTTGCATATGGTCGATAGCTCATTCAGGAGAATATTGCACGAAGATCTCCATTTTCACCAAAAGCCGCCTCGCTCACCTATCTTTTATGTGCAGACTTTTTCCGTTGGGGCCACCTGAAGCAAGACGTTTTCCGAACACGTTGTGCCACCATTCCTGAGTTGAAGGATCACATCAGAACTGCCGTCTACAATGTCTCAGGGAATACGTTACGGTGAGTTATGGCAAGCTTTCAACGGCGCCTAGATGAATGTGTTGAGCAGAGGGGGCATCATTTCACAAGCATCACATTCAAAAAGTAATCCACGCAATGGACAGTGACTTACACATTAGTAAATGGCATACCTTTAACTATTAATTGACATAAGGGGTAATAAATAAATTACAGTTACTGCCTCATGGTGTGTTTTTAATATCCTACTATGAACGCTGCCGCATCTTGTATATATTTCATTCAACTACCCAATTTGTTTGTCATTATGCTTTTTAACCCTTCTTTAGATGGAAAAGGATTTAAACTATATTCATACTTAAGTATTAAGCGTAGAAAATGATAAAATATCTTTCCTATCATAAGAATAAGCTCTCAAGCATTTAAATGAAAGCACTGAACGTATTCTCAGAAATGGAACAAAGCAGAAGTTTTTAAAATAATAAAAATAAGTTGAAGTAAAACATTTTCGTTACTTTATGCAATTTTAATTAATGAAGTTCAGTGCATTTCTTCCTATTTCAGATAATTTTTCGTACCGTGAATAAATATACAAGTTTATTTTTTCAAAACAGTTTTTAACTTACATTAGTAATCTGTAGAATCATTAGGTTATTTTGATGCAGGAGACGTGAAAAATGAGAAACGTCCTCACCGGGACTCGATCCTGGAACATTCTGGAATCTCGAATATTAGTCAAGTGTGCTGCCGTTACACCACGAAGGCATGCAGAAAGGAAGGAGTAATAAATTAAAGTGTAACTGGGAATTAGGGGAACCTAATCGCCAAATCCTGGTGGTGAAGATTTATCATTCACCACCTTTTAGTACGGGGGCCAATGTAGAGTCATTAGGGTTTTTTTTCTGGGGGGGAGGAAGCAGCAGAAAGGAAAAATGAGCAATGCTCTTGCCGAGACTCGAGCCTGGACCTCTCGAATACGATCCGACTGCGCTACAGTTACACCACGAAGGCATGTAGGAAGAGGGGAATAAATAAATAAATAAAAGCAAAAATAAAATAAATCAATCCAAATTTTCAAATGAATGTTCAGCATGTTTTCCCTTAAATCAACAAGATTTACAGTTAAAACAAAATAGAAATATTTAGTAATGAATTGCTCAAATGACTTACCTATGACGAAAAATGCTAAACTGAAATTTTTACTATACTTCTCAGTTATTATCCACTTTTAGAATTTATACTGTGATGGTTCATATGCATCATTTTTGCAAAGTTGGAGGGGAAGTTAATAGTAAAATTTCAGATTTATTTACATAGGTTAAACGATGTTTACTTAGAGTTGAATTATCAATATTCTTTCTTAACTCTGTTCTCAGTTTTCTGATGGACAACGTCAGGGTAGTTAAAAATTCATGCAAATTCATGCCTAATCAACAACGACCTCATAAAATATCTCAGTATGACTGATTAGTTGCGTTTTCTTATCTCCAACATTCTGGACGGCCGGTCAAGTGGCTAGCGGAGGTTGAGTACTGGTCCGCAATGCATTGTGATAAACCTTCATCCTCGAATTCTGGTTTAGGCTGTGTGTTCTACCTTTTCCTCTCGCAGAAGTAATATCTGTTTATCCCCTGTGGCGCATACTCAGCAATGTTTTCAGAAATGGAATGGCTACATGATCTTTGGGTTCGACCATTCCAGACAAACGCGTGATGTCAAATGAGCCAGACAAATACATAAGTGTTCGGTCGTTTGAGGGAAGGAGTGAAATTGTCTCCAGCTGGTCGATTTAACCTGCTTTTAAATTTATGTACCGAAGCAAATTTCATCCAAAAAAGACAAACTTCATCTGGTGTCTTTGTCGGTGTAACTTTTCATGTTAACGTCTGGGAATGAATTTCATCTAAATGTGACAAATTTAGATAAGTTGAGTTCAGCAGCTGGTCTATTGCTGGTTGATTTAAACTTTTTTCAAACTAACTTCTACAAGCGAATTCCGTACAAAGTGATAAACTTAGATTAACTGCTACAGTGTTAACTTGTGTTTTTAGCTGGTCATCTGCTGGTCGATTTAATATGCTTTCAAGATGACGACTTTAGCTTGAAAGCATATTAAATCGACCAGCAGGTGACAAATTTGGGAGGAGCAAATTTGATCTTAAAAGTGATAAATTTAGATTATTTACCATTGTACTTTGTCTATCTTCTTCAAGCCATATATCTGAGAAGATTTCGTAAGTTTGTTCTTAACCGCACTTTCAAAAATACGCCTTATGTTACACTGCAATAGAAAGTTCTTTGGTAAAAATACTTCAATAATATAATACGCAAATATTCATAGAGGTGCAGGTTTCAAATTAATTAAAAGTACTTGCTTATATATTTTTTTTTCATTTGGCAAAGTATTTTATTATGATGCAAATCGCATTGACCTTCTTCAGTTATAAAAATGTTGCTGTTTAAAATAGTATATTATACTGTTTAAAGTTATGTAAATTTAGCTTTTATGAAATCTGCTATCAAATTTAGTAGACTTCCAGTTTCTTAATAATTTACAATTGAGACAGAAGAACCAGTTACTATGTTTTCTGGGATGTTTAGTTTAAAATGGCAAAATACACAAGGCCTATCTGCCTAAGGAAATGTGTGCATTTGATCATTACACATTAGAAGAAAAGGAAAGTTCCTATGGAGCTAGCACATTTGCAAGGGGTGAGGCCTGCTTCGAAACCCCTATTCAGAGATGATATCCACTTGGTCACTGCCGGCAATGTACGTGCTAATGTTTAAACTCAAATTTGGCTTACTTTAAATACTACTAATATAACCTTTTCGACTGCCAGATAAATTTTTGTCCTTGCTTTAAATATCAACAGAAAACAGTGCGTAAATTCAAAGAAATAAAATAGCTAAAGATTTAATTTGACTACATTTCGAAGTATACATTTAAAATAATGAAAGCAAATTGAATTTTGCATCTTGCGGGAATACTGACAAAAGCGAACCAAATCTTTCAAAGCTCAAAAGTTACAGCCTAACTCCAAGCTCCGCTTTTTGCAAGACTGCTTCACTATGTTATTTGAGAAAGAAGCACTTCAGGGTAATTTATTCCACTTGGGCTTGTTTCATAACGATAGTAGCAACAGTTGCGCCAGATGATCGAGGTTCCTAATTGTTTATTCTTACTTCATTTTAGCTTGTTTCTTTAAGCGCCCGCATGAAGGCTGACCTGAACTATACTCTCAAACGATGTGGTAAAAATAAGGTTTGCGGGTTGATGGCAATACGCGTTCCGTTTGAAAATGAGGGAAAATGATAAAACCTCGAAGTACCTATTTGACAATATCAGACTATACGCAGTGAAATTTCCTGCTAGAGGAAACTCAATATGTAGTAGCAAACGTCTCATGCCAGATAACAGCAGAGAAATTTTACTACAGCCGGTTGATGTTGCCAGTTTACTTTCTTAAATATAAATCTTATTTCTATTTAAAACTCTTTCCATTAGCATATTTTGGTGCATTACGAGTAAAAGTGGGAATCTACGACAAATTTTAATGTATTAATAAGCTTTTTTTTTTTAAACCTTATATAAAAGTTACGAAATTTATATAAATATTTTATATAAATAACATAAATAATTTTAAATTTATTAGACCTAAAATTATTATTAATTAGAATTATTTATTATTATTCACTACGAAAATATTTTAAAATCTATGATTTATGTTAATCATATGCTCCTTAAAATCTGTATTATAATAGAATCATTGACCATATGTGATTTCGACGTCTGCATTAATTGTTACAGAATAATAATACTTTCATAACGACCAATACTAGATAATAGCATTTTCATTTAATAGATGTACCTTACACTGACAAATATAATACATTTTGCTTTTTAAGTTAGGCTAGGTCATTTCAATATGGCAAAGACCCAAGTGCTGTCTTCCCAAGGGAAGGATGCCTTTTGGAGGACTTACTAAAGAAAAGTGGCTGGTATTTACTTTATAGCGAGGAAATTCACGAAGAGCAACCACACAATCATGCCGTTTGCGTAGGTTCGGACAAGGGTCGAACAACTAGCGTGAAGAGGTCTTAACCTTTGGGCTACTGAAGCCTTTATTTTATATGACAGGCAAAAAAATGCAATCAAAAATGACTGTTATTATATACTTTAGAATACTGTACTTTCGCTGGCAATTTCGAAATTGTATTCGTTAAAAAATGTTAATTTTTTATTTCCTCATATTAGCAGTTTTTCGCATTTCATCTTAATCCCCATATTAAAAATCTCTTTACTTTTCCTCGAAAGTTGCTTGCGGAAAATGCATATTGCACATGTAACTGACATTCGATATTTTTTTATTTGTTTTTGTATTTAAGATAAAAATTTACGTGATAAGATATATTATAAACTACTACTTAAAACTGAATAATGAGATATTGCAAAACAAAAAAAGGAAGTCTTCAATTTTTTTGTGATACGAAAGTACGACATATTACACGAAAGGTCGAAACTAAATAAACCTAAAAAAAATAAAACTGCTTTCATATTTTTAATAAAAGGCAAAAAAAGTGGAAGGAAAAAAATAAATCTTTCATACTCTGCAGTACAATAATTTTATTTCCAGTCATGCATAGTTAAATCTCAAGTGATATAATAGCAGTCTTTCCACTAAAGTTAATCCCAAAAAATTTTTCTCTGTGCTCTCAACATGCCATTTAGTTGTATGAGCAAAGGCAGAATTCTCTTTTCTTACTTAATGAGATGTCAGACGCCTACGTCTTATCGATTCAAATGCGTAGGTTCAAATTTCATTCCAGACTAACAAAAAAGGTGGGATTACTAATGAACCACAAGACGTTTGTTATCGTCTTTCATTATTTTTTCAGCCGGGGTTATTTTATTTGCCCTTTAAGCGAATTTAGGAAATTCCTACCTAGAAAAATTATTTATTATTTTTAAACTCTCTCTTAGGGCTTAGAACTTTTTTTTTAATTCCTTTTATGTCTTCTACCTACTTATTATACTACTTTTTAACAAAATTTGAAAGATGTCACTAATGAATTAGAATTGTTCTCACCAGTAATTGCTAATGAAAGATTTTAATTCACTATTTTTAGAAGTGGATGAGCGTGACTTCTATGAATTGAGTAATTACACTTAATCTTTCATTCTTCTTGCTTTTAATTATCTTCAAATAACTTAATTTAATATACTGATGTCTTAAAAAAATTAACAACTTGCATTATTTCAGAAGATTTTTTTCCTCCTCTTCATATGAGCTTCGTAATTTTAAACTTTTTTGAGATGCAGCAACCGAATAAACAAAAAACAGTATATCGCAATACCTCCCAGTGAATTCCATTGCATAAAAAAATACCGAAAGCTCAACAAAATGGTTTTTTCGCTTTGTAAAGAATATTTAGTAGTATTTATTAAAATATTCTGGGGCAGGAAAGGTCAGATAATCAGTTATGGTCTTCCCGAAATCGAATTCTGGATCTTCCGATTGCTAGTCCGACGCCTGTATTTATGCTTTGAAGGCAGAGCTGTTAGGAAAAAATTCCTCACATTCTCCTCTACTTTAGGGGCAGTTGGACAGATGAGGATCTAGTTCGCCAAATCCAGGTGGTGACGAATTACCGTCCAACTGAATTGAGCTCGAGTGCTACTTAAAAAATTACTAGGTTTCTCAAGACAGGAGGAACGAAAATCAGTAGTACCCTCGCTGAGATTCGAACTCCCGAATTTTCGATTGCTCTCTGGATGTGTTGCCACTAATATCGCATAAGCATGTAGTAGGAAAGCAGAAAACGTCTTACATTGGTTGTCCTTTGATTGTCGACTAATATCCGATAAAATGCTCGCAATTAGAGCTAGATTCATACGCGAACAATTGGACTTCGTGGGATTTCTATGATTTACCAGATTTTCAGTGATTTTCTCCATGTGTAAAGTAGTTTGACTTTTGAAAGTACTCCAAAAAATCTTCCTTCTCTGAAGTAGACAACCTCTGTACGCCTTGCTTAACCATTGGCACTCAAATCACTATTATCCGGGTGCGGATTATTTGTCTTGTAGATTACTTGCATGCCTCACCCCTCTGAAAAAAAATTACAGTGGGCTGGAAGAGGTAGGTATTACAGCGTCTAATAGAATGAGTAGTCACTCTCTGATAGCTAACCTAGCTCATTTATGTTATTTTTCTGCACGTGATTTTATTAATATTTCTTAAAGCAAAAATCAATTTACGATTACCAAAATCGTAAAAGTCTTTTTAAGATTATGAAAATTGCAAAAAAATTAATAGATGTAAAATGCTTATAATTATTATTTGTAGTACGATACTGAATCATATCTGAAAAGATTTTATGGTCAAAATAGGTTATAAGATTTTTAAATGTCAATCATGTACTAACTTCAGTTTATTTGTTATTCATCATTTTCATTTCATCAGAACATTGTGAAGATTTGCCTGGATTGAAATGATTTATTCACAGTATTTCACTCATGCGTTTATTTTTAAGTAAGAACAAGTGAACCTAAACAGACAGTTAAACGAAGAAGTATTGTTTCAAAAATTCAATAAAACTCCTTACAACTCTTAGGCTAGATAATAGAAATCAGTTCACAAACTTTTAAAAGAGTTGGGTAGTAATTCAAACTGTATGCGATTTCAAGAAACAGAAATAAAAATTTATAAGATTTGCATATGAGAGTAATAGTGAAGCGGTGAGAAGCAAACGAAATAAGTTAAAAATTCTTTCAATACATCATGTTTGGTTGATTAAATAGATAATAAAAAAAGGGCAGGTCGTTTCAATCTCAGGCGTACATACATGGGAAAAGCGCTGTTTTTTTAAAATCCGTTACGTCTTGAGGGCTCATTTAATATGCCTTAAGGCTAATTCAAAAATTTAGAGCAGTGCTATGACATTCGAAAATAGTGTTGTAGATGTGAAGAATTAATAGCGAATTATTTAGTTGCAGAATCTTTTCTCAGAGAACGTGGTGATTAAATGAAAGAAGAAGAATCATTTAATGAAATTTCCAGTGCTGAGTTGAGGAGAAATTTTCAGAAATGCCTTCAAATTAAAACATCAGCAAAGCAACAGAGAAAGGGAACTTCAGATTTATGCCAAAACAGAGAATAACCGTGATGTGCTGCTGTATAACTGCATCTTAATTTTGAGACAAAAATCTGAAAATCCCAAGAATTTGGAAAGCAAAATAAAGACTTTGTTCATTATGATCCTGAGTCTTAGGCTAGGATGAACAGTGGGAATTTCATGAAAAAGTCCCATAAGTATATTGTCACGCAAATACGTAAGCTGTTAGACAAAAATGACACTGAACGTCCAGCAATGAATAAACGTGTTACATCAACAATGAAGCGTACTGCTTTAAAGATATGTAAAATTTGTATTTTGAAGTTTGAACTCGAATTTTTTATTGTATTTTGGTTTCGTGCATTCTTATAGCGTTATGTATTCTTTTAAGCTTTTTATTTTATTTTCAACGTGTATTTTCATTTAATCTAAAACGTTTTATAATTCTGAATCGATCAACGTTCAAATCATAAAAAATAGCTCAATAAGAAGCCGCGATATAGGCAAAAGCTCTCTTTGCGGGCCTTGATAATATATTTCGCGATTTATCACAAACCTACAGAAATTCTACAAATGCGCAGAAAATGAATTTTGAAATCCCAGAGCGGATTTCCTCAGAAATCTCGAGAAGACTGATCAATATACAGGGTGAATCTGAAAAAGTGGCAAAAACTTTACGGGGTGACAGAACGCAGCTATACGAGCAATATAGTGTATATATACATATATGTGTGTGTAATAGATTCTGTAGTAGATCGCAGGCGGCTGAATCCGTAACGCACAGCGAAAATTTTGATGGCGGAGAAATGTTGATCCATAATGAATATGAGACTAACGGCCGAGGCATATTAAATTTTCATTTTATTTTCAGTAAACATATTGCGACCACAAACAACTTGACAAAATATTTGTACCTATTTCAAGAGGTTTACAATTCTTTATTACTCTGCAGCGAGAAGAAAGCAGCAAACAGCAATCCAGCTTCCAGCTAAACCGAAGAGTAGCGAACGAGTGCACTATGCTTAGGGTGAAGTTTTAATTCAGACTGAGTTAGTTTTAGTTTTCAGTGCATTTTGGTTGGACAATTAATACTGCTGTAAAATTGTTATTGGATATTTTAGTTCCATTTACTTCATCAGAATTATGTAAGAGTCATATGACACGGATTAGTCTCGAAACGATGCAGTGTAAATAGAGATTGCTAATTTTAGAATATAGAAGGGAAATTAATTTACGTTGCTAATTTAAATTTTATCTTTTTACATATTATATTTTTCTTACGTACACATGGCTGCTTTGAGCTGCAGAAACCAGTTCAGTTTAGAGCTAATTTAACAGCGAATGCAGATTGTGTGATTATATTGAGCTATTGATTAGTTATTAAGGCTTTAAATTTCAGAATGTAAGTAGTATGGGTGATCTGCGATATTTTTGTACGTTAAGAATTTTACTTATCTCTGCTGCAGTCCTTGACTACCTATTTACATCTGTTTACTTCGGCGGGTGCTGTTGTTTATTTCAATAATATTATACAGAAATCCGCAGATCGCAATTTATCCTACAAATACATAACTTTCAAGAATATTTATAACAAAAGTCTTCTGAAGATAGGTTGATAAATTTGAAAATAAATTCAAGCTCTGACTCAAAACTGGAACAAAAATCGAGCGAATTATCAGAACGAAATGCTTTGGCTGCAAAATGGTTATAATAGCAGGCTTTTCTGAAATTGTTTCTGCTATTCTTAATTTTGAAAATGAAGGAAATATAAATGAAGAAGTTAAACTTGAAACAGCAAACCAGTCACAGCGAATGACTGTAATGAATTTAATGAAGTAATATTAATGTGATATTAAGTAATGTTCACCAAATCTGTTAAATCATCTCAGCATGGCTCACAGCCTACAAATAGAAATATAATTAACAAAGCAAAATTAAAAAAATAAGTAAAACATATAAAAGTGAAAAACTAAGAAATCGGAGGGGTTCAGATTTTAATGATGGCCCAATAGGGTTCTTTTAAAATTTATTATGGTTTTTTAGTAAAGTATAATATCATAGTTATTGGAGATTGGTGCAAAATTAATGTTTTAGAATATACAAGTGGGCGTCCTTAATTTAAAATGTTCGTTTTGTAAGTTTTATGTGTTTGCGTTAAGCAATGCTCTAAAATAATATAAATGATAAAATTCAGAACATTTTAATGCTTATTGAGCGAAAGGAAAATAACATCCAGAATCAGCAGTTTACCACGTTTTGAAAAATATAACTTCACGACAACAGAAGCTATTATGATAGATTTTAGCTGTTATTATTGTTTTTAGTTTGTATGTTTTCATGTTAAAAAAAACTAGTTCTTTTCCCCCAAAACTTCTGCTTAAGAATTATAATCCATTTTTTATAGATCGCTGAACTTGTATTCACTAAACAATGAACTTTATTTAAAAGCACAGAGACTGTAAGTAACATGGACTTTAATATACCCAAAGGATTATCTCGTCTTAATGGGATTATTCACTTTCGATAAAAGTAATCTTCTTCAGAGGAAATGACAGGGGTGTCATATCATTTTCCTAAATATTCAAAACGAAATGAAAACAGAACATTCAAATTCGTGGGAAAAAATATGTTATCCGAATGGTTGAAAAGATTATATAATTAAGTTCACATTTCGTAAGAATGCCTTACTTTAAGATGCCACATAGCTATGTTTGTTATTTGAAACGTATTAAAAACCTTTCTGATCCAGCATGAGACTCGAAAATTTAAAATCTGCCAAAATCTGAATAACAATTAGCTAATTTTATATATGAATAAATTCACAATGTATGTATCACTACGCATGTGCTTTTCGGAAAAGAAATGATAGAAAAGCATAATGTTCAAGTTAGTCACTGTATGTAATTTACTTCTTTAAATTTTCATCGAATCAAAAATGTAAAATTCAGAATATCAAGTATAATCTTCCACTTATGTAAGTTCACAGACTATTTTTAAAACTTTTCCATTCCTTGTATTGAATGAAGCATACATATGTAAACGAAAAAATTCAAGTATAGAAAGCCAGTACGTATATTTAAATTAAAAATTGTTTTAATTAATTATGGACAAATAAACGAGGATTCGCTTACCAGGAGAAAAGATGCCTTCCCAGGTTGGCTTTCTTAAAGAACTGCTTGTATTTATACACTACGGGCCATTACAATTGCTATACAATACAAGCGGCTTGCAACAAACGTTAGATTTGCAGAAAGGGCAACACATGCTGGGATATCCTAAATGATTAGTATTGCAGCACATTCCATACGTAATTGTGAGTAATGCCATTTTGATCTTTTCGGTTTTTGTGTAAAAGGCGTATTGTGCCTTCTGTAAGAAGAAGAAACTTCTACAAGCTCATGTCGGAATTTGACTGGGGGACACTGCTATCCGTGTTGGTCGGCGAATATGGAACTGTCAGGCGAATACGGAATCAATGGGCCCAGCAAAGCCATACTAAACATCATGCAAGATCTTAGCGACCCCGGCCAAGGGGCAGACAAGTTGGCCTCTCGGCTTTCAGGAATCGTAAGCCAAATCACGTACCCTGAATGAGGAGCTAAACCTGTAATAGGATGTCCGCATGGACAGTGCAAGGACGTCCAAAGTATCATGGACTGTCAGTATAGCCGTCACTGTTGTGGCTTCCTTGATGCTGCCACAGAGAGTAGCGACCTTACAGTATTGCAAAAAATGACGATAACGGATACAGCAGTGACACCACGTCATTTTCAGACGAATTTTTTTGTATCATAACGAATGTATATGTATGTTGAAGAATCGGGTAAACAAACGTTGTCAGCTTGTAATTATCATTATCGACATTACCAGTACCTGACGTCCTAATATAGAGTACTATTGCAAAAGCATCACTATCATGTCTTGTTAGTATAGCCGGTAATATCGACAGAAACCATTATATTTCTGACATGTTAAAGCCAGTGGTTGTGCCCTACCTTGCAGCCTGCCTGACGATGTCTTTCAACAAGATAATTCATGGCAGTATGTTTCTCGTGCAGTCCTGATCATGTTCGATAGAGAGGGTGCTGACTGTGATCCTGGCCAGCACATTTTCCATGCTTTCCCAAATTGAGAACATATGGACATGAGTTTCCAAGAGACTGGCACGCCCGCTATGATTGATGTACTTTGGCACAGAGATGAAAACGAAGGTCAAGAAGTACCGTCTTCCAAGTTCAATTCGACAAGATGCTCAACTGGATTACAGTCGTTGTTGCTGTCAGAGGTGGAAGTTCTGCGTATGAAATTCTGCACATTGTGTACCCGAATCTACATGCAGATTAATTCATCTCTTCCTCCCATTGTATTGTAGATGTACAATAAATAAGATTCTGATATCTTTCCTAACGTATCAATTGTAATTTTCAGGAGTGAATTACACATGGTGAAAACAATGAAAACATCAATACACCAATTCGTTCCCTAGGATTCGATCCCCGGTCGAGCTTCGAAGTGTTCAAGGGGCCTATTCACTTGATCAGTTTCGGATATAGATATAAAAGTTGTAAGGCTTATCCTAAGTTTATTAACAGTTATTTTAAGTTTTGTCTCTTTCTATCTTATTCTAATTTCAGCTTAAAATTTCCTGCCAGAATGTAAATTCAGAAACGCACTTAATGCAAATGAGTAAGAGTACTATTTAAGTTGATGCTTCCCCAACTTCTAGAGAGATAGTCTGAATCCTGACTAGCGCGCTTTTGCCATTTGGTTACATTCTCTCTTAGCTACTACGCTCGGCCATACTTTAGGCCCTTGCGGGCTTGATCGATTAAATTAATATTTAGGGGCCAACTACTTAGATTTCTGATAGCTTAAGCTATACCTTTTAGACAGCTTAATTAAGCTAGTTTAGTTTAATTTCATAGTTATTCAAGTTCAAGCCCAAGTGAAGGCTTTGTATAAGTTCCAAGTAGGAACTGATAGTATTTTTTCTGAAAAATAAAGGGTAGTAACCCTTTTTAAGTCTTACGTGTTTTGTTCACACACTTAAGCGATTATTCGCTTGTTCGTGGGGTTCTAAGACAGCACTTTGGAATTAAATAAGTAGTACCCCACAAAGTAATTAATTCCATTATGGAATGTAATGTACGTAAAAAGAAATATTAAATGTCACACGTGATTCTAGAAGACGTAAAAGTGTAGCTTATAAAAGCAGTCTGGTTTCAGCATTTTAAACGAAGATGTCATTGATTTTTAAAGTGAGAATCTCATTCCTTATCTCTGCCATCAAGTAGTAAGAATTATGTATCAAAATATGCATAAACAATGAAAGCTTCATTAAAAGCTCTTCGCTTTTGTACGGATTGAGTGATATAAATGCTTTGTGTGAGTATATTATTGCGACTAAAAGGCGTGAGATAATACCACTGCAAAATCTTCTTTAACTTAGAAACTCAACGCAAATATAGTAGCATTCAATCTAAAATTGGTGCTTCAAACTGGATACCGTTTTGAGCGCATCCAATTGTTCAATTGTTTCAGATTTTGCTACATCGGCGCAATTGCCAGTTTTTTAGTTGTTTTCCTTATTTATTAGATGTTAACTAGTCTAACTTTCTTACAGTCGACGACAAACGTTTTCCACTAAATTCACGTCTCTCTAGTTTCATGCCTCACGATCATTCTAGTATGCAAACGCCGATGCTACAACTCCAGCTTGTCGCATTACAGTCAGGGTCATTTTCGCTAATGATGTAAAATAGAGCAAGAAAAAAATCTTTTTCATTAATAGAGCATTCCCAATTTTCTTCACAGATTTTGTCATATTTTTAATTGCTACTCCATTCAATCCAGCTTCTGCTCACCATTATATTGAAGTTTTTAACTGCCTTGAGGTTTAATAAAAAAATGGATTATGTTTAGAACGTATTACATTTCTTTTTTTTGTTGTTGTGGTTAATTATACATTTAAAAAAATAAAATAACCTAAAGGGAGGAACAATTGGAATTCTCAGTTCATGTTTTAGAGTTAAAAAGTATACTTTTTCTATTGTTATATTTGCTTTAATGTATCCGTACCTGAAATTTAAATAGAGCCATTTTACCCTTCGCAATTTCCTTTTCGAAAGGTACTTCGCAAGAGATTAATTTACATTAGTTCACCAGCATTGTAATATTTAATTTCTTAACAACTAAGATGGAATTTTGTAGTTCTTACTTCCTAACTTAATGCAAAGTTATAGTAATCTGCTTTAATAATGATGACTGAAAAGTATGCTTGCGAATTATAAGTATGTAACTCTTGGTTTCATGCATATTTGAAGTATCTAGTACGCCATACTTGTTATCAGAATAATTAGCCAATAGAGATTTTCTGAGAGACACCCAAAGTAGAAGCGCGTAATTAATCTTTAAGCGTCAAGCAATAATGTAGCCTGACAAGTGATTTTGATGTCTACATGTCCTCCTCACTTCGCGATCTCTAATTATCAGCAAGCGTTGTACAATAATTTCCTCCGTTTATAACGAGATTAATTCATCTATATACAGAGCTATTATTTGATACTCGAGAAATACTTTTTAACTACTAAACCTGATATATAGAGTGAAGTTTGATCTTGAAATTAATCTCTGAATATTTTTTTAATTCTCATTCGTTCATTTTATGTAAAGTTGTGTAACAATTTAACTTCAGTGTGAAATCGATCTTTCCGAATTACATGCACAGGGCGTCTGCAAATTTTAGCATTGATGCCACAAACATTAGTACTTGAATAAATGGTGCTTATTAATGTTTCCCTCTACATATATCGTTTCTAAAGTTGTATACACCAGAAACGTTATAAAACTAAATGTGCAAAAACACAGTTCATGAAAATAGACTTTATATGCCTCAGGCTTCAATACAGAATTCTTTGTAAGTCTATAAAAAAATTGGCACGTTCATGCAAATAATTCATTCCTTCACATAATTTCTCCTTTGGTTGATTTTGATTTATTTAATTCTGGCAAAATTCCTGAGGTCTATCTGCCTAAGGGGATGGATGCCTTCAAGGAGAGCTTTGTGAGGGAAAGGGGCTCGTATACACGTTACACATGAGGAAAACCACGAAATACCCATGCACCAAACCCATTCGAAGGGATTCGAGCACCGCACTGCAATACCAGTGTTCAGTGACTTTACCACTCGTCGCTGGTGGGCCTCCTTTGTTAGAATATCGTTAAAGTCTCTGGTTACGGTTTTCTCAAACCCTTTAGAAGGTATTTTCTTCCTTCTTTCATCATGCCTTTGTGGTGTGACTGGAAGCACACTCGACGCGTATTCGAGAGTTGCAGGGTTCGAGTCCCGGCGAGGTCACTGCAGATTTTTCATGTCTCTTGCTTCAAAATAAACTAGCAGCTCTACAGTGGCGCCCGAACTAAAAGGTGGTGGACGATAATTCGTCACCACCAGCATTTGGCGACTGAGTCCCCCTCATCTCCAGTAACACTTTAAAAAGGGATGTATATAAGGCCTTTTCTCCCTTCTTTCCGCATGCTTTCTTGATGTAATTGGAAACACATTCGAAGCATGTTTGAGAGGTCCAAGGTTCGAGTGTGAGGGTACTGCGCATTTTTGCGTCTCCTGCTTCAAAATAAAACAATGACTCTACATCTTCAATACGGTTAAATGAATAAGTCTGAGGAAATTTTGTTAAAAAATGCTTGATGTGGACTGAATTTAGTCACACTGTTAAATACCAGTTATTGAATTCTATTTCGAGGTCTGTCTATTTAGTTTTTATGTAACAAATAATATATGATATAATAACAAGAATCATAATAAAAAATAAGGTTACTAACATAGTCCCTGCTCGTAATTTTTAAAACCGAACTGTAGTAGTAGTGAATCGTTTCCAAACCAACAGAAGACTGCTGCTTTTGATTAGGATTGATGCTATAAAAATTAGTACTTGAATAAGTGAAGTTTATTAGCCTTTCCCTTTACATATATCATTTCTAATGTTGTAAACACTATAAAAAAATCAAACAGTTAACTGCATAGAAAATGTTGTCTAAGCAAACAATATTTTACTAAAAATAAATTTAAATGTCGTAGTAATAAACGCTGTTATTTATCATTTGTTTCAAGTTAACAGGTTTGTTGGAATTTGTTAAAGATCAGCAATCAAATTTTGTAGACGCATTGTGTTTCTCCATATAACCACAGAACATTCGAATGCTTTTGAAAAATACAACTGTCAGAATGTTATTTCCTTCTCTTGTTGTATCTTTCAGAATTTCTGAAGTTATGTCAAAACTGTGCCCTTTAGTGTTTTATTTTACAGAAAATAAGTCCGTATTATGACACACATTGAATATAAGCAATGATTAATAAAAGCTACTTTTTTCCATCCTATGGCTTGATAATAATCTCATCATATGAAGAAGCAGCACAATTCCATTACTTGTTGGAACCTTTTCAGTCCATCGTTGCTCTCCTGCCGAATCAAGAGAGCACAGTACGATCATTTGTCTTAATTTCTAAAAGCAAAGTTTATTTGGTGGATGAGAAATTTGTCCCTGTTTAGAATTTTGTCGTTTTGCTTTTGGTTTGCATTACAAACAAAGCAGAAATTTCGCTGTTGGTGATGATTATTTTAAAATCTGTCGGGATGCTGTTTGCCATTTCACAACTAGGTCGCTTTTTACTGAATTCATGACAAGAATAGGCTATATAAATTAAAACAAATTTAAAATCCTTTTCATAAGCAGCCAATGAAAATAGTTATTGATTCTTTATGGAATTGCCCATTCAAACTCCTTTCCGTAAAAAGACAAGTGCAAATACCATTGTGGCATGTTAGTAATCTTAGTGACCACTGCTTTCGAGCTTAGTAGAGATCAACGCCTATAATGTTTATTATCCGGCACTGGGGGGGGGAATGTTAGTAATTTTGGCCACCAGTTACTACTAAACAGGTCTATCGTAAATGATTGAAAAAATATTATCTTTAGCTTTTATGCGGTTGCTCTATGTAGACTTTTGATCTAAAATAATTACTCATTACCGATTCATGTACGGAGTTATATTCATAAATAAAGATAATATACAACGATCACCACAAACCCGAAGTACATTCCTTACGGGATTCGTAACTTGTTATTTATCTTTGGCAGGTCAAGCATTTGGTATTTAAAATTACGCTTCTTCCATTATTTTTTTAATATGTAAATCGTATATTCAGGTATAAATTCTAATGGTACAAAATGTAACTTTTTACTGCGACATGTGATTATGTACATCAAAAGAATTTAAGTAACTCATTTTAATTACTAATTGTAGATTCTGGCTTCTACTTAAGCATGAGGAAATGGAACGCCTATTTACAGAGTTTAAATCAGTTGCACTCAACCTGATCTAGTATTTAGTAATGTTCATAACAGCAGACAGGTTAATTTTCGAGACATACATGTATCATGTAAGGAGAAATTGAAAAAGAATTTAAAACAGTAATAAAAATCAATCAACATTATGTAAAATTTGTGTTAGCATGTATTATATCCTCGGCCTAATTTTAATCTCGAATGCGACTTTCTTGATTATTACGGATATATTTTGCCATTTCTTTTAACCTTAAGCTTTAAATGAGATATCGATTTAATAATTGTTTCCATCGATTGGGGAAAAATGTATAAAAATAATAAGAAAATATTTTTATTAAAGAAATCCATATAATATTTCTAATATGTGAGTTTCAAGTATAAAAGATTTCGGTTAATATGCAAGCACAAAACTCATTTTACCATTTCATAATATATTCCATGTAGAAAAGTTAATTGATTCTTCGATTTAACGATATTTTTGTTTTAATTATAGTTTTAATAGTCCTATGACAGTCATTGTATCCGGATTTGCCTGTATTATAAACTTAACTGACTGAACTTTAGCATTAACGGACTGAACTTTAGTTTGAAGCTATTTTATAACTAATGAAGGTAGACTTGAGAAAAATATAAAGAAGCGCACGGCGCTAAGAACAGCAACAACGAGAGTTATTAAAACATCAGAAACAGAACTAAATGTTATTACTCCGAATGCGGAACTGATTGAAGAATTCTTGTCAGTGTCAAAAGAGAAAGAACGCGATATGTTAGAATTAAATAAAGAAGTAGAAGATGATATAGCAGACGCGAATAAATTAGAAAAGGAAATAATGTCTACTGATAGTTATAAAGAAGAAATTTCAATTTGCAAAACACTCGTAAATAGATATCTAAAACAGATACGTAAAAATAAAGTGCAGGATAATTCTACGCATTCTACTTCAAAAATATCGAGTTTGAATTCTACTCAGGTAAAACTTCCACGCTTAGTAATCGAGAAATTTGATGGCGAAATATTCAAATGGCCAAATTTCTAGTCACAATTTAAAACTACCATTCATGATAGCGAATCGTTAAATGATGTTAAAAAGTTTAATTATTTAAAAACATATTTAACAGGTGTTGCGGAAAATTCCATAGGAGGTCTATCATTGATTTAATAAGGCAATCGAGATATTAAAATCGCGCTTTGGGAGAAAAGAAGTACAGATAGACATCCGTGTGTCTAGATTGGACAGACATCCCTGTGTCTAGACTGGATAGACATCCGTATGTCTAGATTGCTTAATCTGACGCCATGTAAATATTCGAAAGACATAACGTCCTTAAGAAGAATTTAGGACCATGTTAATGCCGAAATGCAAGCTTTAGTGAGCCTTGGCAGTGAGACAAAACTCTTATGGGCCATTTTAATTAGAGCATTACCAACGGATATAGCTCTAGAATTTAACCGACTGAATGGTTCCGAAGAAAATAAAATAACGGATTTCAGCGCCACGTTTTGCATATGTTTTGAGAACAAAGAACAAAGTTGCAGTTCATTTCTGAACACATATCCATTCGTTTATACGCAGAAGGGTAAGATTTTGCAGCAAAAATTAAGACAAAATAGAAAAATCAGTATCCACTGTGAATGTGACGGTTGTCTAGCTTAGTTAAACCTATAGGATGCGTTGAAGAGAGGATACTAATTTAGAAGTCAAACAACAAAGATACTAGTTTATTTTCGACTGCCATTCTAAATTTAGGATGGGAAAATATTGAAGAATGGAAGGACAATTTTTGAGTCATTAGCTTTTATTTTCCAGTTCTTCCGAGCTTACGCTATGCGCATCATTTGGATCTTTGGCAATATCATAGCAAATTTTATGTTGCAAAATTATAAATCTACTCTCTGCAGTGAGTAAATATATTTATCAACTCGCTCAGAAATACGGATATAATAGTAGCCTTGTTACCTCTTCTTTTTATATTTTCTTGTTTTATTTATAAGCCAAACACAGTAACTTTCTTTTAAGAACATAAGGTTTAAAAGCTAGATATTATGACCTTTTTATACGATATTCTATTTTATGACGATTAGATCGAACTTGGGAGTCCAGGAGCAGTGAACTTTATTTTTAATACAAATGCACTATATCTTAAAATTTTATTCCTGTTTTATGTATATATGTTTCACATCTATAAAATTATATATTATAATATAAAAAATTCGATATTTTAACTAAAAAAATCTAGTTAGTGATGGGTGTAGGATAAAACCAGTATATGGTTAGTTACCAGTTATTGATAGATGTAGGATAGTACCAGTACCAAGGTAAAGACCATATATCCCCTTTCATCGTCAACTGAAACATTTAGCTCTGGTGACCCTCCTCCAGCAATTACAGGACTTCCTTCTTCTACAGTGCTGCGAATAGTGTTTTTTATTCTATATAATGAAAGATGTCCTATAAATAATGATTGTATATTCTACTAGTATGATGCCAAAAGTTATCACGGTTGCTGAGCAATGTTTGGGACAGAAATGAAGTTGTTAATATTTATGAGAAAAATAATAACTTGTTTATGAAATAAATAATAATGCTGCTAATAGTCAAATAGAGGAGGTATTTACCTGAAAATTCCTCTAACGGAAGAGTGCTCCTAGAATTACCAGAAAATTCAGAGTCAGATGTCGAGCCGCTATTGAGAGTTTTGATTAAGGCATATTAGGATTAAATAAACTAAAGAAAAATGACTTTTTATATACGCTACAATATGATTTTTGGGATTGAAGTATGTGTTTATTATTTTGAACATGCGCACAAGCTGATCACCAAACTTCAGTAGTAAAATAATAGCAAATGTTTTCTGCTTACTTTTTATATATTATTTTTTATTCTTAGAAATGTATACTGAACAAAATATGTTAAAAATGTACATAAAAATCTGCCTAAAACGAAATATTTACTTCTTCAGAATAAGCTCAGGGAAAAAGTTTTCATATTTATCTTTACGTGTATGAAAATTGCATATTCGACCACTTTGATTTCCCCTCATCAAGCGTAGTAAATGAAGCAACAGTCAAACTCGAGACACCTTATTTATTCCATTTTGAAATAGATTCACTTACAAAGCTACAAAATTCTTCAATCAGGCCTTTGTCTCAGTTAAATATATAGTTAATTTCAAGCTTAAGTATTTTATTTGCAACCCCATTTCGCTTTCAATGTTTCAGTTAAAATGTATATTTACCTTTTGTCTGACAATACTGCCTGTGGGATCTGAGGAAAATCTCTGCAGACTGCAGAAACGCTTATACACGTCCAACGGTTTCCCTTCATTAAATGTGAAAAATACCTTCAAGCGGTTTTCATTAGTCGTAACAAAACTTCACGAACCGTTTAACATTTACGACATTTCCTATCAGCTTTTACTTCGTACACAAAAAACATTTTGCTTCCGAACGCTCCATAGTTAAAGGGCTAAGAACAAATTGTCAGTTACATTTCGTAATGAACAGCTAAGCAATGAACTCTTTTTAACAAAGGAAAAGTAAAGAATTCATACAATGAAATATTATTTTTGTTAAGCATGGAAACGTATTGCAGCATTCCCTAGAATATTTCCAATTTTTTAATTTCATTTTAGAGGAAAAAAATCTTAAATACCTCATTTTAACAGTCGCCTTATAAGGTATTTCCTCACGCCTTCGTGGTGTACCGGTAGCACACTCGGGGCGTATTCGAGAGGTCTAGGTTCGAGTCTTGGTGAGGGCATTGCATATTTTTCATATCTCCTGCTTCAAAATAACCTAATGTCTACAGTGGTGTTCGAACTAAAAATGCTGATGAATGATGATTCTTCACCACAAGGATTTGGCAATTGGAGCCCCTAATCCCCAGTCGATCTTTAAAAGGGTGACTATATAAGGTTATTTTCCCCTCTTTTATGTATGCCTTCGTGGTGTAGAGCTAGCACACTAGACGAGTATTCGAGAGGTGTAGGTTCGAGTGCTGGCTAAGGCACTTCTCATTTTCGTGTCTCTAGAATCAAAAAATCTAATGTCTCTACAGCATAAAACGGTTTAGTAAAGTTTTTCACTCTCTCAGTCTACCAGTCTGATTTTGCATTCACTCCTGCTAGGCCCCTTTTTTTTGTCTTTTCAGCTTTATTATTAAGCATCGTTTTCTTCGCAGTCATGCGACATGAATTTCAACAAAATTTTCAAAAGCTACACAGCAGCATATATTCAGAATTCCCGATGTGGTGTTATGTGTTGAAATACACTTCTTTATTTAGTTATTATTCTTTTTTTCGTTGGTAAATCTGCTGGCCTGATGTTACACTCACTCCTAGAAACACCTGTTATAAATTGATAGCTCGCGCCGTTAGGTGGCGCTCCGAGCGTCTTGTCTCTGATGTTATTCTATAACAATTTTAGTCTCATGGAAGATTGAAGGTGTTAAGCCTAATAATGATGAAAACGTGTACCTCATAATAATGTTTTTAACCATTGTATTATGTGTAAATAAATTTGTGCGTATAAATAACGAAGCGGAATCATCACTTACGTCTGGATTTAATGCTTTCTGAATGGTAATGGAAATAGTCACCAGAAATTTGCGATGCAAGTAAACTCGGTATTCCAGTACAAGAAGGAGAGGTAAGTGAAAATTTTCTGTTTGATAATGAACAGACTTGAGAAAAATATAAAGAAGCACACGGCGCTAAGAACAGCAACAACGAGAATTATTAAAACATTAGAAACAGAACTAAATGTTATTACTCCGAATGCGGAACTGATTGAAGAATTGTTTTCAGTGTTAACAGAGAAAGAACGCGATATGTTAGAATTAAATAAAGAAATAGAAAATGGTATATCAGACGCGAATCATAATCTTAAATAATAATAAATTTAAATTAAACTAAGCTATCTGAAAGGTATAGCCGAAGCTATCAGAAATCTAACTAGTTGGCTCCTAAGTATTAATTAAATCGGCGAAGCCAAGCAAGGGCCTAAGGTATGGCTGAGCGCAGTAACTAAGAGAGAAATTAGCCAAAGGCAAACGCGCGCTAGTCAGGGAAACAGATTCTCTCTCTAGAAGTCGGTGAAGTATCGACTTAAACAGTACTCTTTCTCATTTGCATTTACTACGTTTCTGAAATTACATTCTGGTAGGAATTATAAGCTGAAATTAGAATAAGATAGGAAAGATACAAAACTTAAAATAACTTAATAAACTTAGCATAAGCCTTACAAAGTATCATTTTATCACACTTACGTCGTATACGATTCCATAAGAAAATTACAAAAAATTTTAAAACAGCAAAGGAATGCACGTTTGGAATTCCAAATGTAGCGTTAAAAGTGTTGGCATATATTTTTCTGCTCCCCCCCCCTTCGTATTTTCTTAACAAAATAGCTTTGCAAAACATTTTTTTTTGTATTTTTATTATTAACGTTTTGTGTGTTTACTTTATTTATTAAATATGACATTATTGCAGCTTCCGCCACATAAAATTCGATTCAACAACAAAATCGCAAAGTATTTAAGAACAGCATGTCTCTAGAATTTCCGATAGACAGTCTCGTGAGCTGGAATAAAAGTGTTTTATTCCCTACAGTGTTGCCACAGCTCGCTTTGAAAGTCTTGAGCTTCTTAATTCAAATTCGTTAAAATTTTCCAAAATATTATGTAGATGACAAAAAAAATCGAATTTAAAATCCATGCTTCCAGGTGCCCATGTTCGCGTGGACTACGTTACTCGAAATTTGATGGCTCTAGATACCGTTGTTTTGTCACAGTGCTAAAAACGTACATATATTCATGCAGATTCTTCATTATTTGATTTTTTTAGATATAATATAGGGCGATAATATTTGCTGGCAATAATTTAAAAAGTGGTACAATGCACTTTTCGACACAAAGTGGTGATGAAAACTACTATCCCATTTGGGACTAATGCCCGTTTTGGGCCAATAAAAAAATTAATAAAAAGACATCAATTTAGATTAAAATTTCAAAAATTTAGTCTTGTTATTAAAAGTTTACTAGCTAATAACTGAAGCAGAACGTAATTTTTAAAACTAGAAACTCGGGTGAATTAAAACCTGTCAGAAAGGCTCTGCGTTCTAAATATTTAGAATAGTAAGTGTCATTGATGTAAATTATGTAATGTAGATTTCATATTACGTGCATTTAATGAAATAATATTATTTCATGTATATAATTATGTGAAACTGTTATTCAAAAAATAATTACATATAAAATATTGCAGAAAACATTAACTTTTATATTCAATGAATTTTAAAAAAGGATCTTACATGGCTGAGGATTGAAAAGAGAAAGGATAAAAAAAATATTTATTTTTGATTTTACGATAAACTTTAATTTCAAGTATATTGTGTCACTAACTCAGTTATCTTATTATTTTGTTTTTACTTTCAGTTTAATTTCATCACCTAATACATTTTTTTTAAAATCCAATGGCGGGCACTTGCTGGTTCAGCAATGGCCACTCCTAAGGCCAAATGTGGTGGCCATTTTATTATGGAGCCACCTAACAGGATGCCACCGTTGCCTCCTATGAAAGAACGACCATTCCTTCTCTGAGATTCAAAACCGAACCCTTCAGTACCGCAATAGGCTTTTCTAAGCATTACATCGTCTAGTAGGCCATCATCTAACACTAAAATGCAAATTAGTCAATCTATTTAAATGCAGAACTCCTGAGTTCGAGAAGAACGGAAAGCCTTTCGCAGCTTACGTTGACGATTACTCTGTTAGATCACCCTCATATTGAAGTGAATTATCATCTTTAACTTCGCTAGTCGAAATTGTTTCGTATTGCGACCGATTCAAAAGCTGAAGAATTGTGGGTTACTTTGTATATATTTTAATATGACTTGAAAATTTTCTTTGAATCTCTCGCAGGCAACTGAGACTGTGTTTTATTGTATTTTAAAGTTTTGTATAACCCTCAAGTTGACGTATTCATAAAAAAGTGCTACTTTAAACCTTTATTTGAGTTTGTTTCTAGTGCACGCAAACGTTAGACCCGGCAATAAGTCTTTGGGACTTAGGAGTTGACATTTAAAATAGTGTGGAACTGGGCAAATTTCATTTTAGAAGCAGAAGTATGAATTGTTGTAATTAAATAGTTTATCACTTCTGTAATCAATTATATGAATAAAATATAAAATTACAAACTTCATTACAAAAGCGGCGAGTGGCTAGACGATGATTAAGATTTTATTCTTTTGTAATTTTATGTTTTTTAAACTTAGTATTGAGAAAATACAAAAATTTTAGACACTTTCAATATTATAGGGAAATTTAGAGGTTTCCGATAAAAATTGGGGTGTGGGACACATATCTCTTTACGTCCTGCAGAAATTTAACCCTGGACATAAGTAAGAATGGCAAACCGATAGTCTCAAATGAACATGTGGGCTTAAAAGGCGACATTCAGCTTCCATTCTTTGTGAAGATTGTTTTCTAATTCGTTACTCGAGTAAAAATTATATTGATTTGAAAATGAGGAAAATATCAGAAGAAATACGCTATATGTTGCTTTTTTACTATAAAAAGTTAAAAAAGCTGCAAAAACATGCCAAAAAATGTATGAAGTTAACGGTGGAGAATGCTGTGAGTGAACGAAGGAACCAGGAGTGGTTTGCTCCACTCCGTTCCTGAAATTTCGACGGCAAAGATGCACCACGTTCTAGTCGGCCAGTCAATGAAAATATCGATGAAGTTTTGCAACTGGTGGTGTAAGACCGGTACGCAAGCTGTAAGAAAATAGCGGAGCCACTAAACATCAACCCCATGACAGTTTGGAATCATTTGAAAAGAGCAGACTACAAAAAGAAGCCTGATGTTTGGTTGTCACTGAATTAACGCAAACCGAATTACCATCAGAGAAATGCTGCTGAAACGCAACGAAATCGAAAGCGAATCATTACAACAATCGAGAAAGAGCGACCAGAATTGGCCAACAGAAAGAGAGTTGGGTTCCATCATGACAATGCGCGGCCACACACATCTATGATGACTTGGAACAAATTGATGAACTTGGTTGAGAAATTTTGATGCCTCCACCATACAGCCTGGACCTTGCACTGGCTGACTTCTATTTGTTTCGGTCTTTGTGAAACTCTCTTGATGGGATAAAATTGACCGGCGCCAATGAAGCGCCGATAAAAAACAATTGGAAGCACCACTGAAAAAATACTTGGCCAAGTTTTTCGACGATAAACCATTGAAGTTCTACACCGATGGAATTATAAAGCTACTTGAAAAACAGCAAAAGGTCATAGATAATAATGTTGAATATGTACTTGATTAAAATTGATTTTCAATAAGGAATATTTTTCTTCAAAAATGTACCAAAAACGGGCAGACTTTTTATATAGCTCAGTAGAAAGCACCATACAGGCAAAAGATAAAAGTTTTCTGTTTTTAATACACAGTAAATGAAAAACGTTGTACTTTCCTAGATGCAAGCAGATATCATCACGTCGAAAATTACAAGAGCTTTATTTTAATTTTAATCAGATCCTTTATACTTAATAAATCAATAGCTCAGTGCTATATTAGATACAAATAGAAATCAATAATTAGGTACGAGATATTATTTTAAAACTGAGTTCGATTTTAATACTTAGTAAATGTAAAAGTTAAATAGAATATAGTATCTTAAATAGTAAAAAAAATCGTCATTCAGATAAACTATAACAGATTATTTTAAAATTTAGATTTTTAAAGGCAGTAAATGAAGGCCAGTCAAGCAGCCCAACGGTAAAGCTGCTGAACACTGGTAGCTTGATAAGGATCGGAATCCCTGCGAACGGGATAGTGCATGAGAGATTTCGTCATTTATCCCATGTGTAACGTGGATACGAGTCAATTTTCCTTAACTGTCCTGCTCATATGCAGAAGACTTCGCTTATGAAGACACTTGAAAAATTCGCTCCTCATATGCACACAGCCCTACTGTTACTTCGTATTAATAAATTATCCTGACCTCATCTAACCTTAATAAATTGTAGGGGTATATAACGCAAGATCCGTCGTGGCTTCAAACGAGAAGTCCAGTGAGTGAATAAAAACAAACAGTGAAGTGTAAGTAATCAAAGTGATAATATAAATGGAAAATAAACTGTGAAAAGTTTCTAAAGTGTACTTCGTGTATTTCTTAATAAAACTTTGATTTGATTTATATTTTATAGCATGCCCAAACATAAAAGTTCCAAAAGCCTGCTTCCAAATGACTTCTTTCGGTGTCACACCAGACGATCGGCTTCATTGAACTCAACAGTGACTTCTGCAACATAGTCGATACTGAAAACAACTCATCAACCAAATTTATCCAAACATTCTTCACAACTATATCAATGCGGAGTGGCTACTTCAAAGGGCAAATAAAAATTAATATTGTCGACGATATCAACTTTAATATTCAAAATTCCCGGTGAAGAGAGAATATACAAATCGATTGGCACAGTGGTAAACGTTGATATGTTAACTTCCCTACAGAATTTTTAATCTATATTACAAGTACCAAAGATGCCCTTATATTGTCTTCGACTGAACATTGGATCTCCGATTATACCAATTAGAAATCTTAACTCAGCAAAACTATGTAACGGAACAAGGGTCGCCAAACACCTATCGAATACATCATCGAAGCCGAACTTATGACTGGAAAGAATAAAGGACACACAATGTTTATCCCAAGGATACAACTGATATTTACTAAACTGACATTCCAATTTGAAACACTGCAATTTCCAATCAAATTAGCCTACGGTTTTTCAATTAACAAAGAGCAATCACAAATTTTAAAACATTGCGGTGTCAACCTCAAATATTCCTGCTTTTCTCACGGTCAGCTATAGGTAGCTTGTTCTCGAGTAGGAAATTCAAAAAATCTATATATATATATATATATATAGGGGATATATATATATCCCTGATAACAAAATGAAAAACACAATCTCATATCAACTACATGAGCGAAGCTGGGTACTCCAGATAAAAGCAGAAAACGTCATGTAAATAAACTGTAAAAGTTTCTTCTAAGACTTTGAGTTAAAATTTTAAGATTTAGTAAATGGAAAACTCTATACATTCCTAGCTGGAAATAGAAATCGTCATGTAAATAAACTATACGGGATTATTTTAAAATTTCCGGTTCGGTTTTATTAAAATCTCAGCACGTTTCTCAATAATAATGGAAACTGATAAACGAATATTCCTTTTTAATATTCTTAGTTCAAATTTTAATATTTAGGAACTGAAAAACTTCATACGCTCCTAAACAGGACAAGAGAATTATTATGTAAGCAAACTATAAAACACATTTTACTTTGATTTTTAATTTGACTTTTAATGCTTAGCATATGTTATATGCAATATCCTTATGATTTGTATTTAGAAATCATCACGTAAACAAATTATAAGAGGTAATTTTAAAATTTGTGTTAATTTTTTTTATATTTTGTTAATGAATAAATTATTACTTTACATGCAAGAAATAGAAATCATCATGGAAATAAAACTATAAAAGTTTATTTTAAAAATTTCAGTTCAGTTTTCTATACTGAGTAAATGAAACCTTCCCTAACTTTCCAAAATAGTAATAAAAATCCTCAAAAGGGAATTATAAGAGATTATTTTAAAATTTTAGTTAGATTTTTAGTATTTCTTAAATGAATAACCCTACTTTAATTGATAGAAAAAGAAATCATCATCTAAATAAAACTATAATAGGTTACAGTGTACAATATTTATCCATGCAAAAAGAAATCGATCAATAAAATAATACTGCTTTCCTTATTCTGCGTAGAAGACTTAGGTAAAATATATAGTAACACATTCCCACACGTAGTTGAATGTATCGATTAGTCAATCACAGCACATACGCCCTGACATGGGCTAGTATTACGAACAATCAATTATGGATCAATTTCTAGATCAATATACTTCATCGACCTTAGCAAGAAATATCATACCTAATGTCCAAAAAATTGATGTTGGATGTGTGACGGTGTAGATTGAATGCAATCCAGAGTACATCAGTGCTCGGAGTAATATCGGATCAAAGTATCTTAGTTATAAATAGCGTAGGTGTATTATTGCAGAGTGTGTTACATTTGACTAAACGATTATTTTATAATGCAGTGGGTAACTTTTATAAACATTCCTGAGATCTATGAAAGATAAGGTTTCATTTATCTAACAATTAATATTATAACTGCAAAAAGAAAATCTTACTCCTTCTTGTTTTCAAATTACGTTTAAAATAAATAATGTTTTGTTATTCTTGAGCTACCGGATTGAAATGAATCAAAAGCTGGGCTATCTTACTAATCTTTTTAATCTTTTGAGATATTTTATTGCTCAGTTTTATCACAAAATGTAGTATAATATAAGTTCATTAATCCAGCACCCTCGAAATTCGTCAATTCCTGATTATCGAATGCGCCGGACTATGAGACATTACAATGTCATAGAAATGTTTTCATAAATAATATTTAACAAAGAATAAAACTGAAAGAAATAAATATAATTATACTTTCATTAATATTATAAAGTTGTAATGCCCATTCCCCGATGAGGAAAGGGAAAAACCTGGCGAGAGAAATAATTAGTGCGACGGAATCGGGCGCCGGGACTCTTTAAAGCGCCGGGTGGTTTGTTGGACGGAAGCAATAAAAAAAGTAAAAAAAGTAAAGATAAAGAACAAAAAGGACAGGGAGGGCAAGGGGACTTTCTGACCCTGGATATCGGAGGAGACGGTCAGATTTTTTTGGCTGGAGGAATTTTGTTATGAGAAATTTTTTTTTCTCGTCCGGCGGGGACAGTGCCGGACTTACCTATCCATGCTTGCATCTATAATATATAATAATTAAGAATTGTTTTCTTGTTAAAGTTTATTATTAAACAAACAAATAAAAAATGTCATATATGCGTTAGTCGACAGAAACATGCGTGAAAGAAACGAACCCCACGCATGAAGAGAGTTCATTATGTTTGTGGATGGCATAGTGTAGAAGAATGATTTAACACGACCTCAAAGGTCAGAAGAATGAACATTCAGTTGGCGAAGAGGAAAGGATTGTTAGCGGAAAGGCCAATGAGTCCCTAGGCCTAAGGAGCCCAGACAGAGAATACCGCAAAACAAAGCCATTCTTGTATCTTCCTCGGGCTGCCTGCAAATCAAATGCTTGATATTGGATTTTAATTACATTAGGAAATATCTCATGATTTTTCAATTAAATTAGAATTGTGAAATCTTAAATGAAAGGACATAAATTTCTAAAATATATGAATTTCTTTGATTTTACATGTTGGAACATCATTTGTATGAACAAGATAAAGCATAACGTTAAAACACTTCCCCCCATCATAATAACAAAAAGTTTATTTTTGACCATCTATGTAAATTTTTCCTTTATTCTTTCCAGATTCTCTATTTCGTATGACCTTTCTTATTATAAATCCAATGCTTCCCACATGATAATTTCTTCCTGGACACATCCATTTCCATAATGAAACTGTATGAACGAAAAATGAGTCGCATAAAATAAAGAGGGAAAGTTTATAAAATTGAGCTATTCAGTTAAACACAGCCTGTAATATAAATTAAAATAACACGCCGAACAAATATTAATTTGGCAGTCAAACAACAAAAATCAGCGTTATGTTTGCAAATTGTCACAGGACTACTTCCGATGGTTTAACTCCTGTGCAGGTATTCTTAGATTATCTTGTCACTATATCTTATCTCGTTCATTTGCACCCAAGTATTCTAGTGTGAAGTACGTTTTCCTTCTAGCACAAGAATATTTCTTTGAAACAACGTTTGTTTCCATTGCTAAAATATTTTGAAAAATCTTTATAGTTTTTATCCTTTTCTTAATGTGCCTTAATCTGCTCATTCCACTTCTTGACGGTTTTACCATCGCACCCGAATAATGAATTGAAAATGTAAACATTTTGAAGATTAGAGGGGCATAGACCCCCGGCAATTCAGAAGAAGATTTTATTATTTTGACAGCTGAGGTTAGTTGGCTGGTTGGTGACGGAGGACGGGACGCCTCATGTTTTACAGAGGTAAACAGGCAGGTATCCCGCGCCCTCCACTAACCAGAAGCAACTTCCCGGTGATTCCTGGGTACTTAAGGAGCCATCTTGTGAATTTGTTTGGATCTTAATAAGAGCATTTACATGGCCAGACAAGGGCAAATTGCATTTGTTTTACTGTGTTGGCATTTGTTATTGCTATTTGCTATGGTAATTATGCATATTCCTAATAAAAATGCAAATCAAAAAATACAGTTACAAAATAATAGAATTAAAATACAGGCTCATAGGTTAAAAACATTAATTATTATGGTTATACAGAAGAGGAAACGTTAAATAGATGTTGGAAACATTCGACTGCACATTATTTGAAAAGATCTGTAATAGAGTCTTATGTAAATTTTATGGGTAGACTTATGTGTCTGCGGATGTGGAACTACGTGCTGACTTAGTGCATCATTCTTGCGAATTTTCGTTAACGAGGAGAGCATAAATCTTGCAGGTTGTATTTACCGCCGATTTGTGCTTTATAAGGAAGCGGGGATAGGCTTCTCTATTATTAGTGGGAAGAGAGAGGTGATTTCCTGCTGTCAAATGGCATTCAAAAACGTAGTGGTCTGAAGAGCCTTCCGCGCCGTAGACGCATATGTTCGTGTTTGTTAGGCCATGGCTAATGAAGTAGGTCGTGAATGGGCCGTGCCCCGTAATATATGCCGTGAGAGGAGCTGTTGCTCTCGGTGCTGTCTTTCGGCAGGTAGCTGTATGTACGTGTTCCAGTTGTACAGTGCGTCCAGTCTTCTTGCCAAAGGTTTAGGCCTTGAGCCCGAAATAGCCCTTTGAGATAGGAAGGAGGGGCTGAAATTGCGATTTGCTCAGCTTCTGGATCAGAGGCCGTTTGCTTTGCCAAACTATGGGCTGCTTCTTTCCCCTCATTTTCTGCATGCACTTTCTACATGTAACATGCGAAGGAGAGATGTTTCTGCGGGTTGCGCGGTAATAGGTATTGTAATTTGATGATGAGGCGCGAAGTGTGGCTGTGATTTTCTAGTGCTAGAAGTGTTGACATACTGTCTATGAAAATGTTCTCCCGTCCTATATTATTGTTGAAGATGTAATGTACCTCCGCTGTAATTGCCTGCACCTCTGCCTGGAACACACTGTTGTTAAAGTGAAGGCGTCTTTTCCATACATGGATGATTCGTCCTTTTTCATAGTGTGCAAAGGCGCTGCCTACTCCGTCTTCTTGTTTAGAGCCGTCTGTGTATATTTGCATATCCCTCGAAACCCGTGTCATTGAGAGTGGCTGTGTCGGTGAGATATCAATCCTTAATCCTGTGCCTTTACGTGCGGGATGAGTGTAAGGGGATTACTTGGGATTTGAGATTGCAGCAGAGGGCTGTATGTCATGTTGCCAAATGTTGAATCTCTGCGTTGGTACATGAGGGTGGTGTAGACTGCCTCTAGTTCTGCCCGTATATGGAGCGGAAGGAGCCCTGCAAGGCTGTCGCTGCGCTAGTGGCTGTGGTGCGGTACGCTTTACAGAGATTCAAGGCGAATGGTCGTTGAAGAGATGTGAGATGTTTGATCTTTCGTCCTCCCTTCGGTTGGGCACATACGGCAGTAGCATACAAGACTATTTTCTCAGCTACCGTATGGTAGAGGATCTTCTGAATATGATAATTCTGGCCCCAGTTTCTACCTTGGAAGGCGCGTGCCTTTCTGGCTGTTGCTGATGTTTAATTCTTTAGTTCTTGGATGTGAGGGATCTAAGTTAGTTTTTGATTCCAGATTACACCTAGCTATTTTAGAGTTTGGACAAGCTTTATGTTTGATCCTTGTAGTTTGATGCAGGGGCGGTGCGTTGGATTAGTGCCTGCTCTGGGTATTATTATTGCTGATGACTTCGCCGTAGAGATTGTAAGCTGCTGCAGATAGTGGTGAGGAGTGAGCAGATTTCGGTGGCGTTTTTCTCGAGCTCTGCACGAGTGCGACCTTTGACAAGAACTGCATAGTCTGCATAGGCGATGACAGTTGTATTTCGAAGCCAATTTGCCTCCAGTACAGCGTTGAATGTTAAATTCTAGAGAATTGGTCTAGCACAAGAGCCTTGGAGACATCCTCTTTCTTGCGCTTTGAGGGTGGTGCTGTTGTTGGCGGCTATGAGAAGACTACGATTCTCTAGATAACTACTAAAATCTCTGAAGAGGTTGGCTGGATACTGTGAGTCTCGGAGAGCAAACTTTATCGCTTGCCACCAGAGTGTGTCAAACGCACTCTGGAGGTCATATATGAATGCTGTATGGAAACCTGTGGTGCGATTACGTTGAATAGTTTCGCGAGTTTTGCAGAGAGAATGCCTAGTGGACAGACCAGTTCGAAAGCCATACTGCCTGGGGCTGAGATGATTGTTGCTGTGGAGATGATATTTTAGCCTGTTAACCCTTAATTTCTCATAGATTTTGCCCAGTGCTGTCAAAAGGCATATTGGGCGGAAAGAGCGCGGATCTTGTGCGCTTTTGTTCTTCTTGAGGAATAGGAAGACTGGTCCCTTCTTGAATGCCTGCGGGAATAGCTGGTTGCCAAACAGCTGGTTAAAGAATTTGTGGAAAAAGAAGGGGCTTGCTTTGTAGGAAAATTTGATGATGCT
>KK116594.1:53631-81247 GCA_000611955.2 Stegodyphus mimosarum
AAAGGGAAATTTGATGATGCTATAGTCCAGGCCGTCGAAGCCGGGCCTTTTTCATGGGTAGATGTCGAAAAATTTGCCTGACTTCTTTGTCACTAAATGGTATATCAAGTGAAGTCGGTGGGATGTTGGTGTTCATGCGAACAATTTTCTGTGCTGGCGTATCTTCCTCTGCGTTGTCTGTGGGGGAGACTGCGTTAAGGATTGTGGTGGTTGTTTTACGTACAGGATTATCGTTGCTTGTATATGGTGGCTGCATGAAGATTTGCGCTGGCTGATATATTTTACTTGAGACTAGCTTGTGGAGGATTCCATACGAATTGCTGTTTTCGCTACAAAAATTTCTCCAACTGGCAATTTTGGCCGCTAGTATGTTGTTTTTGTATAGAGCGCACTCTTTGCGGAATGCCATCAATAGTTGATGGTTCGGTCAAACCATCGAACGTAGTCATGTGAAAATTTGCAAATATAACGCTGATTTTGTCGTTTGACTTCTAAATTAAAGACGGACCCATAAGAAGGAATACTGGTAGTACATTTCTCTGTTATAACGATTAGCTCTTGTGTTGGACACAGCTATCTATCTCTATTGAAATTCCTGTTAAAGATTTTAGTCCTTCAAATAGGAATTTTCATTCGGGATGAACCCATAACCTTCCAAAAATAACGGCCACACCGGCGGGAAAACGACTGTACTCCAAAGAGGCTATAGAACACAGAGATGTGTAATACCATCAGAACAAGCCTCCTGGATCTTAAGTTCTCTGAACAAAATAAAATTCTCTGATCTCTGTTCTAGAACACAAAAACACACATGTTCACCACATGACTTATTTGTACGGAATATGGAAATTATACGTATTTTTTCTTCCATTCCATGTAAACGTATTGGATTTAATTAAATCTACTTCGTCCATAGCGCATAAACCACAATAGAATTAATGCACTCTTTAAAATTCACTATATTTGTTTACCATAGTGACAGGTTCACTTAACAGAGTTACATCACATTCATTTTATAACCCAGAGTGCACAAATATTATATCATCTGAAAAATTATCTAATCATTGCCACATGTTCTATTCAAATACTGTAATAAATTTAAAGCGATGTATAAAAGTAATTAAACAAACAAACACACAAAAAAGAAAGAATGTTTCACAGACGATTCAGTAATTTCTCATTCAATTAATTCAGTTCTCACTTCGCGACAAAGCAAAAATACATAGAAACTCAAAATATCTACATTAAAAATTACGAAGTAAATCTTAAAATCTCATTTCCTCTAATAAATTCCAGAATGAAATAAGCATGATTTAATTCGCAATAATAAAAGAAGGTGTTTCCTTTTTTGTTGCGAACCTTAGTTTCTCAAGATTGGCAACAAATCCCCTATTCTGCTAAGTTTCAAATGTAAACAAATATCATTCCTATGGTAAAAATAATTTGGCTTAGACGAACTTGAACAACTTTTAAATTGTTGATTATTCTACAAATCTTGCATGCACATTTACTGATGGCATAAAAACGTTAACCAGAAGAGAAGAACAACATTTAATCATTTTTAAAGCAAAAAAAATGCACAATTTGTAAGGTTTTAGTTAAACTAACCAAGTTTATTTTAATTTAAATCTTTTCTATCTCCTCTCTGCTTCAACTTCCTGTCAGAAGAAGCGCGCGTTTTTAGCTTATGCTAATTTTTGAAGTTCAGCCAAGCACTATTTAAGACAGAGGTAGAAACCTCTCGGTGTGTGAGAGCTTTGCCTCAGATCATGGTCACGCTGCTCAACGTTCGCCTGACCAGCTAGCAGTTTAAATTTATAAGCCATAGTGCTTACTACGTGATTGCATTGTAAAATAATTAAAGTGCGGTAGTATTTAGTATACCTTGCTACGCACCCTTTTGGGTAGAGGCCAACTTCCGCGATTTGCTCTGCGAAGCAAAGCAAAGTTTAATTTAAGTTATATTTTAATTTATTTAAATTTATTTGATTGTTAAGTTCGACCAAAGTGTGGTCTGTTACTTTCTGTATCTCTCCCGAATTGGGAGGTTTGTTATTAATAGTGAATTAATAAAAGAGGATTTCAAATACCTTCACGTGCAGTTATTCTCCAGCCCAGCAGTTACACCAGAACATAGCGTACCTTCCGCTCCCTGTTCCAGTTCAGGACTTAGAACGTAAGGATAAGAACCCTTTACAGAATTTACCATGTTCTCAAAGAATACACACAGAATGCTAAGTCCTGATAGTGGCGCCCGCACAAAAAGAAGAGGATGGCCTCAACAACAAGAAGACGAACCTGAGACACCTGCTGTACCTGTCCAGAATCCTGAGATAGCACCTCCTGGCATAGAAGGATTCGGCTACATCGTACAAACCATGCGAGCAGCCATGAAGCCAGCGGCAAGTTTTGACGGCAAGACAGCCGTAATCAATTTCCTGGAAAAGCTAGACTCCCACTTCATGCTATATCCAGTCCACGAATTTCAGAAAGTCGCTCTTGCTACCAGCGCTTTGAAGGGCCAAGCGCTAAGTTGGTTCAAGTGCATCGGAAAGAATCTCTTGGGGGAACCAGGAAGCCCCACATACACGTATGAAAATTTCAAGAATTCTCTAGTGAAAGCATTTCCCGTGGTGCGAGATCGAGCCAGATTGGAAGCTGAACTGTTTAGCCGATACCAAGAAAGAATAGAAGATTTGTCTAATTTTATTTTGAGGAAAATTCAAGTTTTCAAGCTTTTGTATGGAAGTCGCCCGGATCCTGAAATTATTCAAGTTATACTTCCTAGGCTACTGCCCCAAGTTCAAGATTTCATCGAACTAAGAAATCCAACAACATTAGACAGATTATTTGAGCTCGCGGTACAATTTGAAAGCCGAAGAACAGCCGACAACGAACGACGACGCCAATTTGAGCGAAGAAGTCAGTGGAGTTCGCCAAGACCGCAGCAAAAGCAAAATCAAAGTTACGGGAATAAGGCGAAGCAATGGCCGAAGAAAGATGTGTCTCCTAAAGCGAGCGGCGAACGAAGGGAATTTAATAGAAGAACAAGCAAAGATTCCGAGGGCAACCAGAAGAAAAAGAATTTAAACTAAGAGGGATTTCTTCGAGGAAGGTGAAGAAGTCCGAAGCAGCGCAAAACCCTTCCAAAATCAATTTAAACACCGTGGTCGTTAAGAATTTGAGTTTGCCGAAGATTGAAGTTCTAATCAACAACATACCGGCGACAGCCCTCTTGGATACAGGAGCCCAAAGCAGCTTCGTATCGGAAAGATTCTTTAAGAAGCACTTTCGACGTTACAGAATTTTTAGTGCAAGAGACACGGATGTCATAGCGGCCCAAGGAGAAAAATGTAGCTGTTTAGGAAAAGTACCATTGTTCGTGCGTATCAACAACGAACAGGTAAGAATCCTGTTTTATATTGTGCGTAACCTGCAGACTTGTATTATTCTAGGTGTGGACTTTTTTAGTTTGGCAGAAGCAAAAATTGATTTCAAGGGGGGAGAACTAACATTAAATATGAAGCCAATTGAAGCGAAGAATGATAAGCCCCCGCAGCTGGACTTGGAACATTTACAAGCAGAGGAAAAAGAGAAAATCCAAGGTCTGGTAAGTCACTTTGCGAATTTATTTAGTGATGTACCAGGCTTTACGCAGGTGGTGAACCACGACATTGACACGGGGGACGCTCAGCCAGTTAGGCAAAAGCCATATAGATATGATAGGACAAAAGAAGAAATAATTGAACATCATATTAAAGAGATGTTAAAGAATAAAATCATCACGCCAATTTCTAGCAGTTATGCTAGCCCCGTTGTCCTGTGTAAGAAAAATAATGATTACCCGATTACGCACCCGAAGCGGTGGCGTTTTGCTATAGATTATCGCAAGTTAAATTCAGTTACAAAATATCCTGTATATCCGTTGCCGATAATTGAAGAAATTATTCGAAATATTTCGTCTACAAAATACATGACTACATTAGATCTCACGAGTGGCTATTTTCAGATTGGGGTAAAACCCGAGGACGTACACAAAACCGCGTTCATAACGAAATCTGGTACGTACGCATTTCTTAGAATGCCGTTCGGATTATCCGGCGCGCCGGCAACGTTCCAAAGATGTATGGACATCGTCTTAAGACCAGTCCTTGGTAAAAGCACTTTCATATATTTAGACGATATTATAATTACGAGTAGTACTCTAGAACAACACTTACAAGATTTAAGAAAAGTATTTTCATTGTTAAACGAAGCTGGTTTAAAGATAAATGCGTCTAAATGTAAATTTGCCGCAAAAGAGTTACGTTATTTAGGATTTAAAATTTCCCAAAAGGGAATCGAAACGGATCAGTCAAAAATAGTAGCCATTAGAAATTATCCTGTTCCTAAAACAGCGAAGAAATTATCGTCGTTTCTCGGGATGTGTTCATATTACCGGGCTTTCATTAAAGACTTTGCAAAAATAGCTGAGCCACTGCTAAAGTTGAAAAGAAAAAAAGCTAGGTTTTCGTGGTCAGCAGAAGCCAACTTGGCGTTTCAAAAATTGAAAGACGCATTGACTCAAGCTCCCGTCTTAAAATTTCCAGAAGGGGATAAAGGATTAGAGATTTCAGCGGACGCTTCAGATTTCGCGATTGGTGCAGTGCTTTCCCAAAATGGTCAGCCCGTGGCTTTTTTCAGCCGAACATTAAATGAAACCCAAAGAAACTATTCCGCAACAGAGAGAGAAACTCTCGCAGTGTTAGCATCAGTACAGAAATTTCGTGTGTTCTTTGGAAGTTCTCCAGTAACTGTATATACCGACCACGCGGCGGTCACTAGACTCTATTCTGGAAAAAATTTATCACCCAGATTAATAAGGTGGGCTCTCAAATTACAGGAATATAACCTAATAATTAAACATACGCCGGGAAAGGAAAATGTTGTGGCAGATGCTTTAAGCAGAATTAACTTAGATGAAAATGGAAGTGTAATTAAGATAGCCATGTTAACATCCAAAGTATTAGATTCTCGTGAAACAGTAATAGCCGAACTCAAAAAAGATCCGGAGTTCAAAAATATATACAATTATTTGGCCGACCCTGAGAATTTCAATCATCCGGATATTGTGCCGATAAGAAATAGGGCCGAAAATTACGAATTAATTGACGGACTGTTATTCTATACGAAAGCTACTAATGAGAATCATGAATATAGACCGGTTATCCCAGCTAGCATGAGGTTGAATGTATTAGAAGAGTTGCATGATTGTGCCATTTCGGCTCATTTAGGTATAAGAAAAACTGTTCAGAGAGTTCGCGAGGCAGTTTTCTTTCCAGAACTGCAAAAGTTTACTAGGGCGTATGTCCAGTCGTGCCCAACATGTCAATTAAATAATTATGTTAATTTCCGCCCGGCCGGGTTCCTAAATAGTATTAAATCAGAATTCCCAAATCAAATAATAGGCATCGATTTACTTGGACCTTACCCTCGAAGTAAAGTTAATAAAAGCCGATATCTTTTAGTTATAGTGGATCATTTTAGCAAATGGTTAGAGTTAATTCCGTTAAAACGCGCGTCTGCAAAAATTGTAGTAGATTCAATTCTAAATAAGTATATTTTAAAATACGGGGCGCCCCTAAAAGTTATTTCAGACAATGGTCCTCAGTTTGTTAGTAAAATGTTTGAGGAAATGTGTGCAAAACTGGGCATACGTCATCTAAAGATGGTCCCGTATCGTCCGCAGTCAAACATAGCGGAACGGGTGAATAGAAATGTAGTGAAAATAATTCGTAGTTATGTGAAAAACTATCACTCTACCTGGGATAGCCATATAAATGAATTTGCATTTGCACTTAGGACCGCCAAACACGATACTACACAAAAAACACCCGCTGAACTCTTCTTAGGAAGAAAGATCTTGACCCCCCTAGATAAACTGTTCTTTGTACAGGAAAGGGCAGAAGAATTTAAAATGAGTGATATACAAAAGTTAATACGGGAAGCGACGGAAAATATAGAAATGGCCCAAAGAAAACAGAAATTGTACTATGACCTAAAAAGAAGAGAGGTCAAGTACAATGTGGGAGATGAAGTGTTGAAGATTAAACACAACTTGTCAAATGCCCCAGAGGAAAAGGTGGGGAAATTTTTTCCGCGTTTTGAAGGCCCGTTCACAATTGAACAAATTACGGGGGCAGTGGTTATATTAAAAAGAAATGATGGTCAAACGCTCAAAGCGAATGTGGACCAAATAAAACCGTTCTATAATCGCAGCAAAATGGCTGTATTTAAAGATTCGTTTCAGGATCCGAGGCAATCGACTAGCCAGGAAGATATACGTCAGCAAAAACAGCAGGAACCAGCTACAACGGCATCGAAATGTCAGAAGAAGAAAGCTCCCCCCCAACAAAGAAATAAGAACCAAAAAGGTGGTTTCAAAAGAAAGTCTCACGATGCAGGTGAACAAATCTACGAACGGAATTACGAGCGCACCAAGAGAAGAAAGCAGAATGGGCAAGGGAAGCCCAATGTATCCAAAAGAACTGTGGAATCATCGGACAGGTGCCTGAGAAGCAAGAAACGTCGATTGCAGCCTGAGAATCAACTTCCCGAATACAGCAGGAACCAGGACAAGCAACGAGCAAGGGCCCAGGAGAGAAGGGCCCAGTCCACCAAACGTCCAGCGGAGCAACCTCCTCTACAAAGGAAATTGCCGAGGATACAACGACGGAATTTCAAAAGAAAAAGAGACGAGCAGGCTCCGAAAGAACAACGAAAAACGAGGAAACTGAACCAGGCCACAACTTACTCAAGTTTTAAAGATTGGGCCAAGAAAAGGATGGACGATCATAATAAGATAAGTACAATTTCGTATTCAAAAGTTTAGTTAATTTTTGAGTATACTGCAAGTTGCAGGACTGATTTTACCTCAAGCGAGGTTGACTTTTACGCCAAGTGAGCGATAAGTTCTCATATGGAAAGTAAAATGTTTTGTTAAAAGAAATTGTAATTCTTAAAGATTTAAAATTACTTAATTTTGTAAATAGATTAATTCTGTAAAAGCAATGAATTGCTGAAAAGAATATGTTAACTAAATGATTTTGTATGACGCTTTGTCTAAAGACTTGTAAAATGTCTAGAATGAAAATTCGGAAAATTGAAAAACACGATTTAGTCTGTAGACTATTAATTCAATGTAATTTGATATTTCAAGAAAGTACCTTGAGAAAGGAATAGGAAGCACTTGCTGTAAGCTTAGAAATTTAACCTATATTTCTGTAAGCTTAGAAATTTAACCTCTATTTGCATTTCAGGATTGCTATGAAATTGTTAATGTGTTATGAAATGTAACAAATAATATTATGCTAGCAATGCACGTTAAGTGCAATATTAATGTGAATGTTGTGTGCAAACTGCGAATTTGTATGCATGAAAAGTTAAAGATTGACTATTTTAGAATGCAAGTGTTAATTAGGCTCTCCACCAAATACACTTAAAGTGTTAGACATAAAGCTAGTGAGAACCTTAGGATTAGCTGGTTATAGGGCGTTTTTTTCAGGTCTCGTATGTCAAGTTCTAACTAATGTTAGTCGATTGTAGGTGGAAGAGTTGAACACCCCCGAACACATAAAAACCCGCAATGGCGGTTTGCTTTACATCCAACACCGGTGAGAGAGCATACGGGGGAAGAATTTAATTGTGCTTGAATGATAATGTGTGTGTGCAAAATTACACAAAAAAAAAAAAATAAGGATTTGTACCACTTAGAATTATTCTGTTATTATGTCATACTAAAGTTGTTTTCCTTCCAGATTTTGCTGGAAGGAGTAAGACTGTTTGAAGAATAAGACTTGAAAAAAAAAATGTTGAAGATTGTTGTTCCAGAAAATTTCGTCTGTATTTTACACAAACATATATTGCCTTGTAAGAGTTGGCCTAAGTTTAGAACAGTGAAATTTTCGACTATTTAGAATTGCTAGTTTTCAACATGGTCCGTTTGGACCAAAGTAGTTTAACTATCGCAATTCTGGCGGGAAGTTTGTAAGGTTTTAGTTAAACTAACCAAGTTTATTTTAATTTAAATCTTTTCTATCTCCTCTCTGCTTCAACTTCCTGTCAGAAGAAGCGCGCGTTTTTAGCTTATGCTAATTTTTGAAGTTCAGCCAAGCACTATTTAAGACAGAGGTAGAAACCTCTCGGTGTGTGAGAGCTTTGCCTCAGATCACGGTCACGCTGCTCAACGTTCGCCTGACCAGCTAGCAGTTTAAATTTATAAGCCATAGTGCTTACTACGTGATTGCTTTGTAAAATAAATTAAAGTGCGGTAGTATTTAGTATATCTTGCTACGCACCCTTTTCGGTAGAGGCCAATCTCCGCGAATTGCTCTGCGAAGCAAAGTTTAATTTAAGTTATATTTTAATTTATTTAAATTTATTTGATTGTTAAGTTCGACCAAAGTTTGGTCTGTTACGTTCTGTATCTCTCCCGAATTGGGAGGTTTGTATTTAATAGTGATTGAATAAAAAAGGATTTCAAATCCCTTCACGTGCAGTTATTCTCCAGCCCAGCAGTTACATCAGAACATAGCGTACCTTCCGCTCCCTGTTCCAGTTCAGGACTTAGAACGTAAGGATAAGAACCCTTTACAGAATTACCATGTTCTCAAAGAATACACACAGAATGTTAAGTCCTGACAAATTTACCAGCATATAAGAATAAAAAAACTAAGCTCACTGAGCGGAAGAACAGAGTGGGTGTATATATATGTATATATCTTTTTGATGTGACTGACTGCAAACAAAACGAGAGGTGCACAGCTACATGTTATAGCAGACCTATATACAAAATTGTAACGTTCTGAGGCTACTCATTTTTGAGTTATGCGAGATACATACATACATACATACGTACGTACAGGCACCATGAAAAAGCTCCTTTAAATCTATTTTAAATCAGTTTTATAATGCGTTTGGGGAAATAGACTCTTTTGTTCTGTCTTTACATAGAGATGTCACACAAAAAACATCGTTAAATTGTAGCGTTAATTGATAGCGATCAAAATAGGTATTTACGTTGAAATATGGTGCCCAGAATTTTTCGTGATTACAATACTTTCTTTACTTCGTATAAGGAAGTAAAAAGTAACATTAGAAGGAAACAACATTGATTCGATCACCAAGAATTCACTACCAAGAATTTCTAGATTCTTGTGGAATTAATTTCAAATAAGCTTTCGTGAAGGAAAAGGAAGTTAAAAGGCAAAAAAATACGCACAAGATAATACTAAATTGTTCAATAATACTAAATTTTCTTAACCAATATTTAGACGGTAGGAAAAGATCTCACGGTTCATTAATAGACAGTAGATTATCAATTGCTCATCAATGGTTTAAATTACATAATTATTTACGCACATGTTTTACTTTAATTGTCACTAAAAGGTTTGTATTTGTAGCAAAAGAATACGGAGAATAAATAAATGACAAAAAAATTGGAGATAAGCAGTAGGAAACGGCGTAATGTGAGTAGATTTGCAGGATTATAATTTAGAAGTTTACACATAAAACTCCTTTTCAGTCTCAGGATTAAAAACGAAAGAAAACGAAACACGTGCTAATATGAAAATGGCGAAAACTAATTTTCTAATTAGCTGGTGTCATATACCGAATTTCTTCGCTGATTTCCTCCGTTTTTTAACTAATTTCATTGAAAGAGGAAAATTATGTGACTAATTTAATTTCCGAAGAATGCGGTTATAATAAGGGCATAAAAATAAAAAGTAATCAGGAGTAAAATACTGATTAAAATCACAGCATTATTTTTTAAATGAAACCCACATTCAAAAACAATGCATAGTAATATTAATATTACATTATCTGACGGATATTGAGATAATAGCTGACGATAAATGAGTTATAGCATATCTCACTTTAAAACCACAAAAATATTTATTGTTTTGATTGAGTAACAAGAAAAAGGGTATATAAGAGAGCACGAAGTATTTGAAATTTATCACATGCAACATGTACAGTACATACATTTTTCATAAAATTTGATAGCCGTGGTAAAGGAACTCTGTTATAAATTTTTTAAATACATCATATAATAACTTGAAGAATTATAATTAAATTAGTTCCTAATTTTCATACATTCATAGAATTGCAAGAGAAATCGGTACAAATCTGGTATTTATATTAAATTTTCTGCAAGAGTATCAGCATTTAAAGGAACAATTTAATGATATCCTGATGAGATTTTCATTTATTTTATTATAGATTTTATCTCATATTTGGAACAAAATTTCAATTTTATCTACTCAGAAGACTAATTACAGAGCCGTATAAAAATAAAATTACCAGAAGTTATTAATATGCAAATTGTTTTGATTGCCAAACCTTAATGTGTATTTCCATATTCGGCGTAGTAGAAGTTCTTCAAGCACGATCAACAGATTTCGCTTTACTGAATTAATTACAAAAAAAAAGAGATTAAACTACATTTAACTGTGATACTTCTAATCATAAGTTAGAGAAGTTTGGGATGCTGATGGAAGTTCCGTAATGGTTCTGAATACGAAAATAGTTCCAAGTAGCAAGTAACGATTATTTTTGTTAGCTATTATTTGGACTTTACGAGAAAGGCATTTGATGCAATAAAGGAAACAATTTCAGTGCTTAAATACTATATTGTTGTAATGTCACATAATTTTTAACGTACAATAGTGCAAACTAAACATAATACATTCGGTTAAAATAATTCATTATATTATTCTGAAGCGATCTGTTTGAATTCGTAATATTAATCTTGATCGTAAATTCTTTGAACCATGAATTAGAAAAGATACATTGCATAGTATAAGGCAATAGAGTTGTTTTTCTAAACAATAATCATAGATGTATCAAATTATTAAGAACACCACGCTATGCACTTAACAATTCCTGCAAACATTTAACTGCTGATAGAACTGAATAACCTCAACTGTGTCTTTGAATTAAATTAATATTGTTCCAAAATTTTAAAATGAAAAAATATCCCTAATTTTGAAAGAGGAAATGCTTTACGATACCTATCTTTATTAATTTCTTCATCTAAGGGTAATTTCTAGAAGGATAAATAAAGATCTTATTTACTGGAAATTATGCCAGACACAAAATCCTTGAAATTAGATATAATTTTCTCCATAAGAGTTTATAAATCAAAGAGAAAATTTCGGTTTATTTGATTATGGTGGAGCATACGAGGTTTAATTGCCTAAGAGAAGGGCTGTTTTCGGGGTAGTCTGGTCCATATCCGCGTTACACATAGGTAAACACGAAAAATGCCCAACGCAGCCAGCCCGTTTGCTGCAATTCGAACCTTGATCGACCTACCAGCATTCAGCAACTTTACCGCTCAGTTATTGGTGGGCTTTCTCAAAGAGAAGGACAAAAAAACTGTGCTGCTTTCTTAATACTTAGCTATCTGAACACGAAGTATGTTTCCAATACATTTCTCTGTTTAAAAGTTTGTTTAATAATTTAAGATAGCAAATAACTACTTTTTATGCTTCAGAAATATTGCACTGCTACGTACCTCCTGAAAGACTGGTCAAAGTGTGTTCTGGTTCCATTATAAGAAATGAATCAAAATTCGAATTTACCTTATTAAATCTTTGTAAGAGTTTGTTCAAATGATAACTTTGAGTAAGATTATTCGAAATTAAATTCTATAATTTCTTTCTAAGAAATGCAAGCAACTTGTTGCTCTTCTAGCTTAGCGACTGCTATTGCTAAAATGTATTTGCAGTTGTTTTTCTTTCTTCCTGTTTTATCACTTTCAAACAAGTTGTCTACAAACTGCAGATTTTTTTCTAAAAAAAGTAACAAAAACAAATTTAACAAAAAACTGAGAAACATATACGACTTAGACAACTTTTATCAATAAAAATACAAATATTACTTAACTTCTAATTTTAGCATTAATGCAGGGCTTCTAATTTTAATCTTTCTACAAATAATAATTTGAAATCAGAGTTTTAAATTATTGTACTTCAAAGTAGCACCTTTTAATGTTTTGAACTAATTAGAAGCTTCTGGAAATGTTTGTTGGAAAATGTAACAAACCTGCTTTCACTAACATCAAATCCTTTTAAATTTATTTATGAGATTTTTGAGTAATTTTTAGCATATAAGGATCCTTTTCATAATGTTATTTAAATTATAAAAACATTGTTCTCCTTGACGTCACTCTTTTTTGAGAAGCGGACTTCGAATTTCGTATCCTTTTATCAAAATATATTATCTCGCTAAAGTCGATATAGTCTGAAAACTTACTTTTACTTTTTTCATTTCTTAAACGGGAAGAATAGTCTGAGACCAAATACTCAAATTGTTTTGTTACGTTTTTGTTTATAGAAAGCCTTAAAAGTGTAGGAGGATAAACTCCGTTTTTCTTAGTCTAAATCTAGTTAAACCTTTTATCCTGTCTGAGAAAGTTTGTCTTGATTTTAACAAATAATATCAAAATACTAAGTAAGCACAACAGAAGTAAGTCAATTACAATTTATCTTTGATTTCACGTTAAACTACAGATCTAAATTAACAAATACGGTCTTACTTACTCTTCTCGCAAGAGTAATAGCAAATAACACAGAAATGAGTTATTTACAAGTCATATGTTAAACTAACACCTTCTGATGGATAATGTTTCGTCTAATTTAAGACAGGTTTTAACATATGTACAAACATGTTAATCGAACTAAAACGTTAAAATTAAACTGCAGTTTCCATTTTAAGGCTGACGAAGTTTATGAATATGATTTAAATAATAAATTTAAATCTATTACTTAAATCTATTACTATGGGTCAGTATTACTTACTATTTTAACAGATGTAAATTTCTTTTGAAATAAACTACTGATTGCACATGATTTATGGTTACGTACAACGGACATTCAAAGTGTTGTTAGAGTATAATACGTAGGAGGTTTTTTCAACCTCCGATGGGCTATAAAGAAAAGACAGGTGAATATATGAAAAACATTTTATTACCAAAAGTAAAGTACAATACAGGTTATTTCTCCACATAATCGCCTTGACGATTGAGGCATTTGTCATATCTGTGAACAAGTTTTGCAATACCCTCTTCGTGAAATGTTCCCGCCAGTGATTGGAAGTGAGTTGTGACATTTTGCAATACCCTCTTCGTGAAATGTTCCCGCCAGTGATTGGAAGTGAGTTGTGACGGTTTCTTTGAGCTCTTCATCATTTTGGAAGCGCTGCCCCCCCAAGCTACTGCTTCAGTTCAGGGAAAAGATGAAAGTCACTTGGCGCTAGGTCGAGACTATATGGCGGGTGTTCGAAAATGTCCCACTGAAATTGCTGAAGGAGCCGTTGGGTTACACCAGCGCTTTGAGGACGGGCATTGTCGTGGATCAGAACAATTCCAGAAGTCAACATGCCTCTTCGTTTGTTTTGAATAGCTCTCCGTAAGCGTTGCAAAGTTTCACAATATCAATCTGCATTAATTGTTGTTCCAGGCTGCATAAACTCCACAAGCAACACTCCCTTTTGGTCCCAAAAAACAGTTGCCATAAACTTACGGTTGTTGAAGGTTCGTTTGAATTTTGTGGGTCTCTTTGGAGAATTTGTGCGCATCCATTGTAGTGATTGTCGTTTCGTTTCAGGCGTGTCATATCGAACCCGTCTCATCACCTGTCACAATGGATTTCAAAAAATCTTCTCCATCAGTATTGTAACGGTCAAGAAACTCCAACGCTGCAGCCATTCGGCGAGCTTTGTGGTTGTCAGTCAACATCTTGGGGGACCTAGTGAGCGCAAACTTTTCTGTAGCACAAACTTTTCTGTAGCGCAACTTTTCAGTAACGATAGAGTACAGGGAAGATCTCGAAACTTCCGGAAATTTCATCAATAATTCACTTATAGTGAACCTTCGATTTTCCTTAACCGCTTGGTCAACTCGTTGAACAATGTCGTCTGTAGCGACAGACTTGCGTCCTTGACCCCCTTCATCATGCACATCAGTTCGGCCATCTTTAAACTTTCAACACCATTCACGAACAACGCCATCACTCATAAAGCTGTCTCTATACACTCGACTCATTCTTCGATGAATTTCCGCTGCACTGTTCCCTTCTGCCTGCAAGAAACGAATAACAGATCGCAATTCACCCTTGGCGGGAGAATCAATAGCGACAGCCATGTTTACGTGACTGCGACTCAACAGAAAATGGCGTGTTGAACTCGCCATTGACACAACGTGTGGAGGGGGAGATGCGCAGTCGCCTATTACGCACACCAACCACCTGCCGTATGCCTGGCCATTATACTGTACGATCGGAGGTTGAAAAAAAAACAACCCTCGTATATTAAATAACGTAAGTAATCGAAACATGTTTAAAAATTTTTTCAATATAATCATTTTTCTATGAAAATACTTTTTCCCCAATGTTTCTGCAGTGCGTATAATTCCCGGGTGAAAAATTGTTTCTCATTTTTAAAAGTTAGTCATCAGCAACATTTGTAATCATATGAACATCATCATATGAAACCTGCATGTCATGGAAGGTATTTGTTAAAATTTTTTAAACAGGAAATATTACTTTACACAAATATAACTGCTGAGGTTATAAGGTATTTCTCCCACCGTCTTCGCATGCCTTTGTGGTGTAGTGGTAAACACGCTCGACGCATAACCGAGAGGTCCGTGGCTCGATTCCCGGCGAAGGCGTTGCTCATTTTTCATCTCACCAACTTTAAAAAAATACCTAACGTCTCTACAAGGTATTAATTGGAATCTTATAAGAATCATAGTAGCCTGTGCTTTAGCAGACGTATATAATAAACCTAAGCATGGTCACATTCCTTCCGTTCATTTTCGCTTTGGTTTAATTATCATTTCTTATGGTAGTTCTGCTGTTAACTGAACATGATAGTTCCTTGTAACTGTTTCTCCATCCTGATTGTAATCAATCAACATTAATTCTTAGGCGTTCCAGCCGTAAATCTGGCTTGCTGACACCTGAAACAATGCTCAATAGAGAAGAGTCAGCAAATAAATAAAAGAGTTTTTTTTTTCAAAGCATTGAAAAGGTATCCTTTCTTTTTTGTTTTTTCTTCGGATCATAGTAATGTACTCATTTTTCATTCATGTTTACGTATCCATATAGAACACCTTCTATATTCTCCTAAAAATTAGTATCAAAAATGACTCTAAGATCCTCACAGTGTCTGCGTTCAACATTTTAATTAGTTTTCTGGATATTATTTGAGGTGATTATTTTCTTATTGTTTTCTACGATGACACTTGCTGCTTGTGTCGGCATATGTTACAAATATCTTTCTCATGATCGTTTGAACATATTCATTCTCATTACGATTTGTATTTTATTTCAGTGGAATTTAGTCCGCCATGATTCAGACAGTGGCTATTTTAGAAGTAAAAGTGCTGCAGATAATAAATGGCAATTCGTTTTTACTGTCCGTCGTAATATTGGTGTAGCACAAAATAAATCTTAAATGGACTGTTTTAATATTGCAGTTTTTAAAATTTAATGGGCTTAGAATATTATTTTTTTACGAATCCTTTTTTAATCTGTCTGTTAACAATGACATATATCCTCATAAGCACTTTATGATTCAGGTATCATTCATTATAGGATTAAACCTATTATTTTTAGTCATTATACACTTTGCAAATCCAAATGAAAAGTAAATTAGCATCGATAAAATGATATTGAATATTCATTCCGTTTTTTTAGAAATTTAGTGTTTAAGCTTCGCATTCTGAACTAGGAAAGCACAGAATGCTTTCACTTATCGAGAATGCAATATACATACTCCTTTAGCTTTTCAGTTCCTTAGTTTTTATTGCATCTTAATTAGCCAGAAAATAATTTCTAGACGATTGAAGGCTGGATAAATCTTACGCTATTGGTTTAATGAGTTCAACAACGCAACTGGAATGCACTTAAAATCATCGTGATTACCAGCAGCGAAAATGAAACATTCCTGAAATGCAATTGCTGAGACACAAGATAAATACTTCGGGCTGATCCTTTCAGACTAATGATAATCGATATTATAAGTTGTTTAAACAATTCTAAGCTTAGGAAGGATCCTATCTGTTCTCAAGAAAAACTGTTACCTGAAATAAATAATAACAAAGCCAGCGAAACAAAGAAAACAATATTTTCTACACACAAAAAAAAAGGAAAAAAAATTGTAAAACTGCCATTCTGAAAGTATAAAGTATTACACCGTATGTGTGTATGTATATCTATATATATTATAAATAATGAAATTGTAGTAAGAGATTTATTGAAATCATCTTCCCTTTTAACACGTTGAGCGTAGTATCGTTCCCTGAAGACCGACAATGTACTTTCCGTTCGGCCGGCATCTGTCTCTAGTTATAACGGCATCAAAACTAACAAATAACTGTAGTAATTTCAGTGAAATGTATTAAAGAGACAAACGAGCAATGCCCTCGCCGGATCTGGAACCGAAAACGCGCCTCTCTCGAACACATAGGGCGGCATAGTATTTGGTTGGTTGACGTGTGGATCAACCTTTCATTTTGGTTACTGGTTTGGACAGCACTTGTGCCACATTTGCGATTTTCAAGTTCCATTCTCTAGTCTAATGAAATATCATTTTCTAACGGTAATACTTGGCGATGTCGACGTTAGGATTATAAAAATAATTCAGTCAACGCATCACTATCTCCTTCTCATCCGAAAATTTTAGAGCTTATAGGCAATAAATACTTTCAAAAACAAATCAAACTTTTCTGTTCGGAAATTATCTGATTACTTCTGTGCTTTTTTCTATTTAATTGTCTGTAGAACATCGCATTTATGCCATTCGAACAAGTATGCTGAACCATTTCCCAGTACAAAAGAAAAAAAAAAGAAGATGAAACAAAGTAATCTTCTGCTCGTTATTTCCAGGGCTCTCTGTGCCGGCTGAACAGAAAGGATAACAAAATCGGCGCCGCACTAACCATGTTTTAAAAGACAGAAAAAGTTAAATTATCAAAGTCAATTATCAAATTAAAAAGATAAAATTAACATACTATTACTAATTAACATCAGGATTTTATTATACATGGAATTAATTATACATATTCTTTATAATTTCATTATATATATTGTTGATCGTACACATAGGCACTATTACACAGTCAATTATATTAAAAGTTATTTAAAAGAGAAAGGTATTAAAAAGAAATTAAAGCATTACCACTTCTATGAACTGATCAACAAAAGTCTTTAAAAACGCCTCTTTTACATTAATAAGCAAAAAGCTGTACCTTGAATTATATGAATAGACGGTATAATCTAAAATTTTAAAAGCTTCATATTTAATTTATTTTAATGGACTTAATTCCAAAAATACGTTTTTTGCTCGTCTTTTACGTATGTACATGAGTTCCTTGGAAACTCATATATATCACACATGTAACCAAATACCCTTTAACCAAATTACGCATATGCGATTAACAAGCAATTTTATTAATTTTAGTGCAATTACTCAAAAATCACATAGCTTCTTATTCAACATAGTTAAGTAAATTTTCTGAAATTTATGAAAAATGTTTCGGTGTACTCTATTTTTTAATTTTTGTTTTGTATTTATTCAGATTTACTTAAATCTGTACCTATGTAGTCAGTTTTTTTTTCTTTTTCGTTTTGCTGGTATATAGTTTTTGCTTTTTTATTGTCGCCATCGTAGTCAGCCAACTAAAAACTGAAACATGTAATAATTGTTCCCTGGTTTACTGTATGTAGAAAATTCCAAAAAATAAGTCTGCAAGCTTTCAGATTTTATTTAACGCCCAAAGAGGCGTTATTTCGTTTACACGTACAAACACGTTTTAAAAATATTTAAAATCTGCATATTTTTAGAATTTCCGATGGAAAATCTCGCGCACTGAAGATACAAATGTTTTGTTCCATACAGTGCTGCAACTGCTTGCTTTGACATCTTTAACCTTTTAATAAAAAATTCTTTAAGTTTTACAAAATATGAAATCTGTATGTATAAAAATAAATGTTTATTTGTTTTTCTGTTATACAAATTTACAGGTTAATTCCTATCTTTATGAAGCTTGTCACACCCAACTTCAACACAAGAAGAAGTTCAGTATCTGAATACGATTTCTTAAAAACCAGCTCAAGGCAGCCACACTCTTTGCATACGTATATTTTATGCTAATTTAACGAACTTTTGATTAAAAACTCAGAGATTTAAAAGCTTTGCCTTGTCACTCTACGAATGTATATATATTTCTGTTTTAATCAGTTAACTCGGCAATTTAAAAAAAATGCGTTGCTACTCAGGAAAACGAAATCATATTTATTTGTATCAAATTTAATAAATAAACTCGGCTGTTTAAGAGAGGGGTACATCAACTGTTCAAATTAAATTATTTTAAACTGCGTTAAAGTTCAGCAAAACGTAAAATATTTTATTTTTCACACATTAACCTGAGTGTTTTTGCATTACACGCATTTCCCCTTTCTTTTTGAATGTGAATTTTTAATAGTCGTCTCAAAGCATTACTTTCGCTGTGAAATCAATTACGCCACCAAAACGAGAATCGATTGCTCGACCTATAACTCAAGCATAGCACGAAAGAAAATTACACCATGAGCTTCAGAAACAAACAATCGAAGGGAAGCAAGACTCGAAAATGTTCGAGCAGTCACTGGTCAAAATCATTCTTATGAAGCAAAGGAGCAATGGGAAGCAAGACTGTGAAACTTTCGAGTACGCACTGCTCAAGCTCGTTCGTCTGAAACAGAGGAAAAACGGGAATCAATCGTGGAAAACTTTCAAGTACCCACTGCTCGATCCAAGCGAACATTGCACGCCAATTTAAATCTTGGTAGGTTCTATCTTGGTAGATCTAACTATGATCACAGTCTTTATCCAAGTTTGGTCTATGGAAAGATCGATAACTTATGCGCGTATTGCAGAGCTGTTAAGTTTTTATGTGCTACGATGTTGTGGAAAAGTGAAATTGCTAGAAGAAAAAATAAATTCATCGCACGAAACATCATCAACCTTTTTATCAGTTGACACAAACCAATCGGAGTGTACAAAATACGAATAAAGAAAAAATCCCCTCGCCGGATCTTCATAACAGAATTAAAACACAAACACTTTCTTTCCTTTATGTAACATTATACCGCATGTCGGGTAACAGTTAGTAAATATTATAACAAATTCCAAATTCGGGGTTACAGGTGCCCATAGTCGGTGGAGGTTTTCAAAATTTAATGGCTGTAGATACCGTTGTTTTTTCCCGAAACGAGAAACATATTACATTAATGCAGATTCTTCATTATTTCATTTCTTTAAATATAATACTTGGCGATTATATTTGGTGGCAACAATATGCTTATTTAACTCTTTATTGATTCGACGCAAAATGCCGTTTAAAGAACTGTTTTTAATCCACAACATTATACAATTTAATTGTATATAATACGGTATATATAAATATTCTACAACTGAAAACGAAAGGTTACAACCGATTAGTTTACGGGAGTTTGAATCCAGTGGCATATTGTTCAAGTTTTTTCATAAATATTGTTCTTTAATGCTATTGATAACTTTGTTTACTTGGTAAAACTGCATATTACCGGCCAGTTTGACGCGTTTTCGAAAAATCGCCAAGTCACCAAATTGGTTATTTTCGCGCGTTTTAGAAAATCACTAACTCATCATATCGCCGTATTAGATGGTTGCGAATTTGAATGAATCCTGTAAACATCAAAAATATCTAAAACAGAGGTTTAAGAAAAACAACGATAAAGTATTTGAAAGTTAATAACTATGTATTTTATGGGATCAACAATATTAAAACTTTTCATAATATCATATATCATTTTTAAGACAGTAGCAAAATGGAGTGAAACGTTTTAGCACGAAATTTAAGAAATTGTAATAAGCAGTAAATGAGCAATAACTGATCGGAAACCACTAATTCATATTTCAGCTAAAACTTAAAAAAAAATGCAGAAGAAAAAGGGAGATAAAATTCAAAATTTCGATCTACTGAAACATGAGCAATAGTATAGTAAAAAAACAAAAAGTGGTAAAACAATATTAACTGCGTAATTTATATATTCAAAATAAATTTTTATTTAGAAACGGTATTTATTAAACAGTAGAAACTTGCATTTGTTTATATCTACATTTGAATGTAACAATACAATGCAGATGAAATTCAAAATATCGCGCTCATTTCAACCATGTGCTTAACCACGTATAATGGAGACACGCCTCCATTCACACAAATCTGTCTCATCTTTCCTTTCAACTAATTTCATACTATTTTTACACTTAGGACATTCGTACATATTCGCAATCAAACCATAATTTATGCACCATTCTATCACGCATCTTTCGCCCTTATCTTGCAACCTAATCAAATAAGTAAAATCCACACGTTCAACTCTTTCGACGCCCGCCATTTTGCTCACACAATCTACTAGAGCACAGTGAAATGAAGAAAATTCAAAAAGCCCGCTTAAATACTAAACTGTAACCTTAAACCCTAAGGATTTTCATGACGCCAAGAGGTTAGCAGATTTGGCGCGATTTCGCTTCATTTGGTGACTGGCCCGTAATCTGAAGTCTTTTCTAATCCTGTTTATTTTCCCATTATTTACAAATCATTAATTTGCCTTTAAATACTGTATTCTACATCAAAATGCTTAAAGAGGAAAATAAAGTGTTTATGGTAGACTTACAGCGCAGCCCGGTCCTCCTTGCAAATAAAAATTTGCCCTATAACCATATATGAACTGCGCCGGCTGAAAACCACAAACGAGAGCATCCAGCAGCCCGGCAGCGTCTCAAAATACATGCTAAATAAGTATTACTAAAAAACTTTAAAATTACAGACTAAGTTCCGGAAAACCCGAGCCGGAGTAATAAAAACGTTATAAAAAGGCAACTAAAAAACTAAAAACAATACATTCAGCAAGCATTTCAATATATAGCTGCTGAATATTTAATACTAATATATACAAGAATCCTTATGAAGAAAACTTAAAATAATCCAAACTAAACAAAATGGTGGGTTGTAAAACCAAAAATAAAGTAAAACCAATTTAGCAGACTATTTATGGTATTTATTTTTCTGTTAACCATAAGATGGTTTATTATTCTTTCAGTCATTTTGTTATTCAGATTAATCTTTATTTTAGTTATCCATGGATGTGCTCTCTGGTTTTATGCCAATTAATCGCGAGCTGACTGCACATTACTACTATTTTTAGACTATTTTTATGCCAAATGAAGACTTCCAGAGGAACGTGTTATGAGACTGGATATTCCGTACTATTTTTAAGACACCAGAAATTTTATTGGAATTTCAAGTGTTTGTGATGTAATTAACATTTTACTGAGCAATTTTAAGCAATTAAAAATTTGTAATTACTTTATACAAAATGATCTTTACTCTGATATCCAGCCTAAAAATATTATTTCCTGTATCTGTCAAGTGATTTACAAAATAAGTTATGCAAATTTACCTGTTTTTCTTTTCTTAAGTCTGTCTAGAACTCTTCATTATTTCACGTTAATTACTTTATAACGTAACTAAATTATTTTAACCTTTCGCAAACTACTTACCGAAGAGTGGGAAAAGAACTTGTCATTTGCAAGCGAATCTACCTCGTACAAATTGGTAGTTAAGAGCTTAAGTTCTCTGAGTCAATTTCACCTTTCTCTTGCTGAAAAACAGCAAAAATATACATAAAACCCGTTCAATAACCCACTAGAATACATGTAGAAGAAAAGTAAAGAAGTCAAAATTTTAACTTTAATTTGCAATAGTTCTGAAACTTTCTATTTAAATGTGGTTACTTTCCTTTTCTTCCCTGGACATAGTCATTTTTAATACATCTCTTTAAACTACGTCATCTCAAAACTAATTCCCGTGTGATATGACTTTTAACTTTAATGACGCAGTAACAATTCAGCTAAAAGTTGCATTTTACTTGGGAACCAAAACGTAGCCAATGGGAAAAAAATCTCAACTGAAACTAAATCATTCTGAAGTGAATTCGTTTCTTGAATACATGACATTCCTGTTTTCCTTTCTGCCAACTTGCTAACGTCACTTGCTCCATCTTCGAATATACATAACATATCTAAAAATTGCTAATATAGCTCTTCAGGTGTTTTGCCAATTTGTCAGTGTTGGATTTAAAACATTCGTCAACGAACATAAGGAAATATTACATCGATCTAACTGCAAATATCTCAGATTCCTATTTTCTAAATTATTACCTATTTATGTCTTTTAACTGCAATGTAGATGAATATAATTATTTTTACGTTTAACAGTAGACGTTTTACATTGATCAAAACAGATAAACGTATCATAAAATTAAATGAATGTATTTATCTTTAAATATAGCAAAAGTAGTTATCACTTTTTCTAAATTGTGATAACTCTGGAACTATGCACATCTAAACAGCTAAAATAGACATTATGAGCCAGGACGGATATGTAACAGCGAACACATAATGTTATGAGATAGAGTCACAATAAATTGACACGCGGATAGAGTTAGACACATGGATAAGTTAAGCGATCTATGAAAATTGTTCTTGAAACATAACTATGCTACGTAACAACATGAAACAAGACTTGTTTCTCCCACTGATAGAAGACAAATAGTGGCTGGATATACATATTCCTTTGGGTCAATAAAGTTTAAATGTAAATCGCTTTATATTTCCTATACAACAAGGATAATTTAAAGTATTCCATATTAAATATATAAAAGGAATAAGAAAAAGTATATTCCTGTAAAAAATACGTTGAAAAATTATTATTTGTAACAGAATCTTACCTCTATAACAACTAAAGACATCTTCATTCAAACTGTTCGTCATTTTTGATGACCAAGTGAAAGTCGCTGAAATGTTTCTGTAATGAGTTTGTTATTTTCTGGTTTGCTTAATTGATCTTAACAACAATATGCATATTCAAACATTTCACACTCTCAAAGATTCCAATTTTCTTTTCCAAATTTATTTCCAACACTCAAATTTATTGAGAGGATTCACAATGTGTTTAAAATAGCTTTTTCATCTATTTAAAATTCCTAAAAAATCTAGCAAATATATAAACAGGAAAGTCAGTACTTAGTCAGTACTGTTCACAAATCTTTCACATTTTCCACTGCTGAGCTCATAGCCGAAATATTTAGTAAGAATAATACCCTAAACCTAAACGCAATTAAGCTGCACAAACTCGTATTTAATGGAATGGGTGTTCTAGTAACCTATAAGTTAAGTTACGCTTTTACTTAAGCTTTTCAAGCATTCTTTTATTTGTATCCGGAAAATGAAAATTAGATCAAGAGAGAAACTATCGTCAACTTCCGGAAATGGCGAAAGTCGCGTGAGGACTTTGCGTGTCGAGTAAAGTATTTCGTGATTTTAGACAAGAAACTGAATCTTAGAGAAAGTGAGACTCCAAACGTGCTTTAAGTCAATAAAAGAGCGAGGTTTACCGTCATCTTTCATCCAGCCTTCGGAGATATAATTTAGAAAATCTAGACACTTACCATATAGAAAATATAGCATTTTCGAGGTCTTTGAAAGTCATATGTTCGTGAAGAGGGTGCTTACCAAAGGACGTGATGTTGAATTTCAGTGTTATTCAGGTTACTACATATAGTTTTTTTTATAGTTTTCCTCTCTTCTTTTAGACTTTAAAATTGAAAATATTCAAAGGTATTTGAAACTTTTAAAATGCTCAATACCTAAACTGAAATTGGAATTAAAAACATTAATTTTAATCTAATCTATGATTTGATTTATAGAGTATGCTACATCATAATTTTTTCACTACTTGCTACAAATTTAGCAAGGCACAAAGATTTACGAATCTGAGGCTAATTATATGAGAATGGATATTCATTCTGATTTTTGATCTTCCATTGGAAATGGAAATCTAAAGAAAATATAAATAATCAATATGCATGGAAATTCCTAAATATTCTGCAATTTATGACTTCTTAAAACTCAGCTGTAAATAATTACGATCTCAGGCTGAAGCGTTTCATCTCACAAACAAAATATCACACGGGAGACATTTATTATGCAGGGTGATCTAAAGGTCACACACATCGAACTTTAAAAAAATTATAAGAACCCCGCAATGGATATTAATAGCAAATTGTTTCAATGGATGCCCCCTCTACACTGTTAAAATAATTTATCAAATGAAATTTTAGTTGCAGCTAAAGGTATTAGCTTTAAGAACTGTTTGTTTGGTGTAAGAACGATGAGATTTTTTGCAGTCAAAACAAATTTTTATGACTGAGCATTACTTCGCAAACGCATAAATTTGATTATGATTCTATCCTTCTCCTATCCTCTGATGGCAAATTTGACTACAAATTTTTATTCTCGACTTCCTCCATTTAATCCGAGCTGAGAAGAGACGGGCGTATAATTCATTTCGAATGTTGAGCATTTCTAGGCTATCGATATCAGGTCACTGGGCACAAAATCATTGTCTTGTTAGATTCACAAATATTTCTAAAAGTCACGTAAGAATATATTCGTAGCAATGCTTTATAATCAAAACGTTACCTACTTGAGAAAAACTCATGTTCATCTTTCACCACCACCGGTTTTTAAAACTAAGAGCAAAAACTGCATTTGAAATTTTAATATATCACCTATACAATATAAAGTTGTCCATCTAGTTAAGTAATTTGCCATTTATTATCCACTTTGGATCTTGCGCAACATTTTAAAATTTAATGTGAGTGATTAATGGGTCACCCTGAACAGGGATATGCAAAACAAAACTCCTTCTGTACATCACTACGGAATAAATGCAACTTTTTTAATATTATGTTTAACCATAGTAAAATGCAGGGTGTTCGTAAAGTCCCAGACCCATTTTGATGTTTAATAACTCATAAAATAATAAACATAGATTAAAATTAATAACATAAATGGTTAGACAGACTCAAAAGGTTTCATGACCCTTGTCAATGATCATCCACGTGTGCCCCCTTCGTCGCACGGAGAATATCAAGTCGATATTCAATTTCATGCCAGGTACAGGCTAGCATGTCGGCATCCAAAGAAGTTATTGCTGTTGTAATTCTGACTTTTAGGTCACTAATGTTCGATACTCTCCTCTTGTAAATATTGTCCTTTACAAATCCTAAAAGGAAAAAGCCCAGATGCGTTATATTAGGTGATCTGGGTGGCCAAGGAATTGGACTTCCTCGCCCAATCCATCTTCCTGTAAAATAGTCATTCAAAGAACTACGAACGATGGTACCCCAATGAGGTGGTGCACCATCTTGTTGCAAAAAGACGTGTGGCTGAAGCTCTTCTAGTTGTGGAAATACGAAGTTTTCCAACATGTCTAAGTATACGACTGATGAGACCGTCTTTTCTGTAAAAAGGAAAGGCCCAATGACTCGGTCGTGCATTAGTCCACACCACACATTAACCTTTGGGGAATCCCTTTGTGTCTCACGGTATTCATGGGGGTTTTCAGATCTCCATATGCGCACATTATGGTGATTAACAATGCCAGAAAGATGAAAGGATGCTACGTCGGAGAACATTATGCGCTTCAGAAATTCAGCATCATCTTCTATCCTCCTTAGCATATCTGTTGCAAAGGCCATCCTCCTAGGCCTATAATAATAGGCAATAGTTAAGTTGCCAAAAACAAAAGAGAGAAAAATGCAATTAATAAGCAGAAGATATTTAGAAAATTAAAGATATTCAAACCTGAAAAGGAAAATATATAATATATTCCATCAATAAATGCCATAAGTTTGTTTATATTTTCATTATTTTATTAGTTATTAAACAGCAAAATGGGTCCGGGACTTCATAAACACCTTGTATATATATATATATATATATAAACTAATTATTTTTGTATATTAATTATAGCTAATTATTAATATATATTAACTATTAGCTAATAAACTAAATATATGTTAATTATTAGCTACTATTGCATTAATTAATTAAAATAGCACGAACAGGTGTTTGTTTCGCTACCAAATTCTCGTTTCTTCTAAACATATTGCAAATTTCGCCTTCTGTGTAAACTCAGGCGAACTTTTTCCGCCATCTTACAAATTGCTATTTCGCGACGAATTAAAATCTTCTTCTAAGATCTACTGATTTTTTCATGAACAAAAGCATCAAAAAGCGTTTATATAATATTAAAAATTTTGTGGATTTATTGAACAGTATAACATTTCATACACTACTTTCTATGCTAAATATTGGACTCTTTTGAAGAAAAACTTCATTTCGTATGCATAAGAACGTAAAATGCACAATGTATAGCTGCTAACTCATACACATTTGTTAGCTACAATTTAACTGACAATTACCAAAATAAAAGTGGGAGATCTGATATTAAATTTGAAGGTTGGACAGTTAAAAAATACGTGCACCTAAAACAAATTTTATATGCGACATTTCTCCTTTTTCTAAGATTATGAAAATTAATTCGCAAATTACAATAAAAAGAAGCAGCAATCATTCTTAACATAAAAGCCATCATCACTCTTAGTGGTAAGATAATCGCATGCAATAATTTAACATGTGAATCACCTATTCGATTTTCACAAGAGACAAAACACTGATTACTGCCCATCCGTGTAATGCATTTCAGGGCATTAGAGCGTAAAGCACATATTTCTTGCAAACACTACCTTCCGAGGATAATTTATTTAATATAATTATTGCGTTCAGCTTGCAAATCCAATTTCTGCTTCTTCGAATCCTCGCAAAGAAATAGATCAGAGAATAGGAGAATAAATTTATGTAAAATAATTTGCACATTTTTACGATAATCGCTCTAGTGAGTTTAATAAAATCTTACCATTTTATTTTAAGCAAATTTTTTAAGATCGTTTTGCATATAAATAACATTAAATATCAAAGCTTAAATAACGAAACTCTTAATATAGAAAAGTATACATTAAGTTTTATAGAGAAATGTTTAGAAGGCAATTTACAGATAAGTTTTGTCTGTCATAAGGGAAAACAGATTAATGATTAGATGAAGAATAAGATCATTTTTCTCAACTATCAGTAAAATCAATTGTTTGACTTTTAAGGACCCAATCTTGAGACTCGTAATTAATGCGTAGTTTGTAGAATTTATTGTCAGGCGTTTTTGTTACACATCAAAAACAAAATAGCGTTAAAATTCCGCATCAAGTAACAAGAAACTTCGAAACTTTTTTGAAAAGGGAAAAATAACAGATCTTCGATAATTAACCAGTTGGACACTTCATCACAATTTTGACTTTGGTTGTGCAAAAATTATCTATAATGTTCCTTTAGTTAGAGAACCTTATTTCCTTGCTTGAAGTTATCAATATTTACGGAAGTTTAAAGTTTAGTTAATAGCAGTCAAATAAAATTGAAGTACAGTGACCCATTATTTAACCATAAGTAATATGGGTATAATACAACTGCACTGTCTACTTAAACCGCAACATACCGCTAGGCCCCATAGTATTCTTGTAAAGCACTCTATGTTATGTCTTTCCTAACCGGAGCTATTTCAGGTGTCTATAACAGTAGGATATAATTC
>KK116594.1:89879-149021 GCA_000611955.2 Stegodyphus mimosarum
CTGAACGATAATAAACCATGTGTGATCAACTTTGAAAACGGTATAGGTTTAGTCAAAACCTACGTCAAAATTAGGTTAAATCTTTTGCCTTACCTTTACATTTTACACTGGCGTACTTCTCTTCCATTTGAAGTTTAACATTGCTGAGTGAAATCACATGACTGCTACCGGTTGAAAAATGACTTTATATTATTCTGTTATTTATTTTCAACTAATATAGTAATGGTATTAATGATGAATTAGATCTTTATGGAATATAACACACATTTTCAATAAATAGTTAAAAGGTATTATTTTTACAAGTGAGTGCACCTGCACGAATTCTCTTTCCCAGCTTCAGGCCCACCAGCGGCCGAGCGGTAAAGACGCTAAACACTAGTAGTTCGGTCCGAGGTTCGAATCCCGTGAACGGGCTGGCTGCATGGGCGTTTTCGTGGTTTTCCCCATGTGTAACGTGTATACGAGCCAGTTTCCCTTAGAAAGTCCTCCACGAACCTATCCCTCCCTTTAGGCAGATAACCCTCGTGTGCTTTGCCATAATTGAATAACCCATAACCCCTTTCCCAGCTTCAGAGAACAATAAAAAATAGCTAAACTAATAAAGAACTAATGTTACAGATGCTAAAGCAACAAGCGTAAGTTGCCGGAATTTGCAAGTCTAAATTCGAAGATTTGATTGGATTTTTCTTAGCTGCACGACTGATTGCTTTAGTATCTCCAACAAGGATAAAACTGGTTGAAGATGACAACTGCTGGTAGAAAAAGCGGTTTCTTTCCGAAATCATCATCTGAGATGCAGTTATGGTATTAGTTATTAGTTAGATCTTTGCCAACTGTATTACAGTAAATAGTTAAGGAACTTTTTTACAAGTGGTTTGCACGTGTAAGAAATATTTTGGCTAAAATAAATGCATGTAAATTTGTTAAGCAAACGTTTTAGTGGAATATATGTTTAATTCTATGCGGGAATTTATTTAAGGAGAGAGATGCCCTTGTTTAGGATTTTCTAAGGAACACTGGCTCGAATTCATGATACATTTACAGAGAGCACGAATATATCCTAGCCATCACATTGTTAAAAGAAAAACACTGCTCGGCCACTGCTAAATAAAATAACATGCCATCCTACATATAATATTGCTGCGGTTATAATTATATTGTAGTTATAATTATAAAGCAATTGTAAATATGAATCGTGGAATTACTGTTGCATTGTAATTCAGTTCATTGTAATAGCAATTGTACAGTTTACATCTACAATTACATTCCAATTAAATGCTTTCTAATTACAATTACATTATATTTTCTTTAATCTTAATTTCACTTACACTGTAATTACAGTTTTAAGCTATTCAACTGCAATGTGATTGCAGGATTTCTCCTTAGAATAGCATTGCAATTGCATTAGCAATTACACCTAATGCAAATAGAATTATATTTTAATTACGGCTGCAGTTATGTTATAATTACTTATGCGGCTGCAATTACATTGTAGTTATTAGTAATTTATTTGCAATGCAATCCCAAATACATGTAATCGGCTATTTATCCTTACAATAACATTCTCATTCAATTATAAATCAGTTACATTGTACTTGATCAATGCCCACCTCTGAACAAATGCACGGTTAACATAGATCTTAAAAACACTTTTGATTGACTTTTTTTTATTTTAAAAGGACAACAACTGGCACGGAAGTTTATGGGTTTTTCAAACAAGAGACTGGTGCAAAATATGTTGTTTCTCAATCCCAGATGAGGGCTTTTCAAATGGATATATTTCAGCTAAAAATTTACAAAACCGATTTGAATTGCACTGGGAAATACAAATGCAGTTTCTCTTAAAAAAAGCTAAACAATTTATATGTTTCTAAAATAATATATAATTTCGTTAAAATGTTTTATGAAACATGTGGTAGACGTTACAGAACAGTTTCTTAAAATTAAAGCGTTTAATCTTATTTTTTACCAATTAATTTCCTTTTGCATAAAATGAATTAATTAGACTCAATTTTTTTATTCCCATTTTATTATCCCTGATGAGCTCTATAAAGATGGATTTTGTTGTAAATGTACCACTCTTCTATTGAGTTTCTTCGTATCAAAAGATATTTCATATAAGGAATAGATACTGGTACGCAAATGGGAAAGGAGGTCATTCCACCTGGCATTGCTGCCTTAAGAACGTTATAGACCTCCCCCCTCCAGCCACAAACGTCCAGAGACCCCAGAAACAGTTAATAGGACAGAAAAGAAGCAAAAGAGAGAAAAACAAAACAGAAAACCACTTATAAACACCAACAGGTAATAAAAAACACACAACATTCAAAAATCAAAACGTACTGCAGCCACCAGGATGTATAAAGGCCCATGATGGTTAGATATCCAGGGAACGCTACTACCAATTTCGCACAAAAAAAAAAAAAAAAGCCTTTACAAGGATCATCACCGATTTAGTCACTGAGACACTAGTTCTAAGCGACTTTTTTTTTCCCTTTCCTTCCCTTTTTCCCTTTTTTAACATCACATATTTAATAGTATTAAACTTTCAAAGTTAAATTTATAAGTAGTCTAATTATGCATTATCTCAAAGAATTCTAAGTGTGGAAGAGTTCAAAGCATATAAATATTAACATTGGTGAGATTCTCCATGTTTTTTAAACACTAACCTAACCAATAATAAAATTAACTGGCCCTTAAAAACAAGAAGTACAAACACAATTCCATTAAAAAAAAAAAAAAAATTTACATAAATACATAAGTTTCTCTCGGATAAGCTGCAGCACTGAAAAATACAATTATGCAAATATAAAACATAAAACACATGTACAAAATTAGATTGAAACAATATCAAGGATCCAGAGGGAACCATTGCTCATACAATAAAACACATTTCTATAAAACAAACACTAAACACAAAGTATCAAAATATCACAATCGCTCAGAAAAGCTCCAAAAATAAAACATGTCATTAACACACACCAATTAAAATCATCAATATTAAAAAAAAATAGAAAACATTATTACATACACAATACAATCGAAATCACAATAATCACAAAGCAACATAAATACTCATGCAATACATTTCAAATTGAGAATGGGCACAGTACATCAAAGAAATCTTATTTCATAAATCAATTCAAACTCAGCCTGATCAATTATCTTTCAATCCAAACACCGTTAGATCCATTACATATATTGCTAAAGCTTAAATTCATATTCCAGAGCATTACACACAAAACATATGTTAATTGAAATAAATAACAACATCCAAAATTCAGTAGGAACTATTGCCCATATAAAAATTATACATCAATAAAGACTATCTTTAAATACAAAGATTAAAATAACACAGTCTTTCAATAAATTACCATAAATAAAAAACTTAAAATCATAAGAATATACAAATTAAAATCATCATAGTTAAAAACATTATTTGATTAAATTAAGACTCCACATTCTAATTTATGACTATTAATGTGGCTCAGGACGGCCTCAACGAAGTCAACATGTTCTCGTACGTCAATAAATGTGTTACCGATGATGCCATATTTTCTGCGTACTTCCTTAAAAATACTGCATTTATACAAAAAATGATCCCCGTCTGCGACAGTTTTGCATGTTGGACATTGGTCACAGTCTTGAATTTTAAATCTCTTTAAATAAACGGGGAAACGGCCATGGCCTGTCAGAAACTGATTCACATCAATGTTTCCATGAACTATCATCTTCTTCTTTATTTGTATAAATTTTAAGTGTCCTTTATTTCTGTCCGACTTCAGCCACTGATCTTTCCATTCTTTTATAGAGTTCGCCAAGATGAGCCCGAATAGATACTGGTTTATGATAGATGATCTAGAGTTCCAGTACAATGAGCCTTCTACTCTCTCAGGCGGAAGGTAATCTTAACGAAGATATGATACATACGATGCGTTTAAGTCAATATGCAGTTTTAGGCAGACTTCATTTGTCACCATTATCCTGAATCACAGAAATGGCACCGTATTCTGGCGTATATATAGAGGGAAACCAAATGTGTAACAGCTTTTGTAGTATAACAATATTTTTTAAAAATTTATCTCATTCTTTTTCAAAATCATTTATTTTTCTTAACACTTTTTCGAAAGCTATTTTTTTTTCCTTTCTCTTCTTTCTTAAAAGCATTATAAGGTATTTCTCCCGCCTTCTTCGCATGCCTTCGTAGTGTAGTGGTCAGCATGCTCAACGCGTATCCAAGAGGTCCGTGGTTCGATTCCCGGCGAAGTCGTTGCTCATTTTTTCATGTCGCCTGCTTCTAATTAACCTAATGTCTCTACAGTATAAAAGAACACATTTTGTTGAAACAAATGTTTAATTTTTTCTGATTCATTTCTAAATTATTTCCTCTTAAATTGCGAATAAATTCTTACATTGACCTAAGAAAATTAACTATAATTGGCATTGAATAACACTGTTGATCTAAAATCACAAATTCGATTTCTTTTCTACCAAAATTCTCAAAAACAAAGTTACCCTGTTAGCGAATTAAATTTCTTTGAGGCTTTTCATATTCATAAAATGTTTCGACATTAGTCTAGTACTTAAATTTTGATACCTTCTTCCCATCAGTTTATAAATATATCCTAATTCTATATTTAGTGCCTAGATAATAGCATTTACTTCGCTTTGTTTCGTTAATTTTTTACCGTCTTTACTGAAGCCACTGTGTGTCAGCATGTTCATGCAAATTAATCGCTCCTTCGATTTGTCGTATTTGACTTTATTTAATTCATTTACACCGGAAGAATGTGGTACTAGCCAGTCGCTGAAAACGCTTCTGATAAAAGAAAAATCTAGGCTAATTATCGTTCATTTTCTTAGAGTAGGTTTTACTTTGTAAGCCATTCTTGTCCATATTCTTACACTGTTGAATGTAGTTGCTATTAGTAGTTCTTAAATAAAATAATTTTATTATTTTAGAGGAAAAGGAAATAATATATTTTTACGAAAATTTAATAAAAAGAAGTTATCAATATGTGTCTAACATTAGTATTACGTATATCACCATTTGATGCACTAACTTGTTTTCACATCTGGAAAATGAATGACAGTTTAATAATTCTTGATTAATATGTTATACGCCTATTATTTCTTGAGATCTATCTTTCCTGTTTATTATATCACCTTATCTTCTATACTGCACCTTTTACAATATATTGGGATGCCGTTAAACTTTATCAACTTGTAAGCTGTGAAGTCTTCCACTGCTGTAATCTGTAGCCAGACCTTTGATATTCGTATAGCGACATATATCTACATCTGGAAATAGAAAGGAAACTTGGAAAGGATGTATAAGATTCTTTTTTTAAACTAAAATCGATAAACAGAAGGCCCAAATGATGTTTACAAATCTGCCAGCATTTGTGACGAGAACTCAAAGTAGAAATTCAAATGTAAAGCTGATTTAAATACATAATAGCCAAAGCCTATACAGAGAAATTTATCGCGAAGCTGGCTCGGACTTCACCGGCGTGAATTTAACTTTGGCAAGAATACTGCAAGGCCGAAGGCAGGAATTCATACACCTTGGAATTGCGAAAAAAGTAACGTGCCTTTTAAGAGACAGAACACGCTCTATTTAAACAAACACAAACCTTAACTTATATACGCTCGAACTAGTTTGCATTTTGGAGGGAATCGGAAAGAGAGAAATGACAGTAAAGATTCCAAACATAAAATAATTGGTTAAGCAAAACAAATACACCTTAGAAACTCTCTCCAAATTTTTTCTCTAATTAAACCTTAGTCTCGATGCTGAATGCAGTATTTTGGCTTACAAAGATATGTATTGTCTTACTATTTTATATTCAACATGAAATCTATTGTAGTCTCATTGCGCAAAATAAGTTTGAAATGGAGGTCCTGGATAAATAAAATAAAATTTTATAATGCACAAAATTTCTCCAGCATACCAGAAAACTAATATGTTGTAAGAAAGTACGGTCAACTGAGCAAAAAAATAAATTTTCGGAAGTCCGAAATTTCCGCTGAAAGTTAATTTCCCACATTTTGTTTGTGAAATTTGAAAATGAATATACCTACATTTCAATCAAGGTGTATAATATCTGAAATATTTCAAAATCTTACGTTGTAAATGTGCAGCGTTTAGGAAGTATCTGTGTTTTAACATGTCAATTTTAGAAGCTGGAAAGGAATAAATAATTATACACTTTAGAGCAATATTACTTTTATTTAACTAGCGGAATACACGAACTATCCTTCTCTTTCTTCTTAGTAATTTTTAACATAAAGAATCACAGTAAATATAACCGCCCAGATTCATTAAGTGGAAAAGCGTAGATTTAGATTTCACATTTCTCCAGATTTTATTAAGAATCTTGCATATTTTTATTGCTGTGGGTGAGGGTAACTAATTAGATTTGAGTTGTTTCAGAGTTTCGCAGTATCATACATACATTTGCATGTGATCAGAAATTCTATTTTTCATTCTACATTTATGTTATACTAGGAATTTTATATGGAATTATCAAACAGGCATTTCCATATGTGCCTTTGAGGCTAACCTCTAAAATAATGTGACGCGGCACCTATTAGTGGTGCGATGGAGAAAGGTATGCAAGAAAATCATAATTTTAAGACATCATAAAATGAAGCTTGGAACTTTATCAAGCGGAATTTTATTGCATACTGACACTTAGATGTTGGAGCACAGGCTGTTCAATGTGCTATTATGTTTGAAGTTTCTAAAAGAAATGGTGGGAGGAAGAGGGGTGAGAATAAGATAATGTTAATAATATTAATCTCAAATATTAAGCCCATCTTTTTATGCTCTTACTGTGCCCTCGCGGCATTTACTGTACTGGATGGGACCTACCCTGAATCTTGTTTACTCTGGAAAAAAGTGAGTAAACGCAACACTATTATTCACAGGATAAATAGGACTAGCTCGCGTTCAGATCTCATCTCTTAGGCCTATAGGGAAAGCGGACCAGAAGCTTGGTATGTTATGTCTTTATCTATTTCAATATTTCTTACGAAACAAGGATCGTTAATATTAACAAGTCGAACATTGTTTTAGAAACTTCGCCTTAATATGTGTCCATTGAGGTATTGTGTAAATCCGAAATGAAATTATTCGAGTAGAATTGAAAGTTTCTTTTACTCTGGGACTGAATTTAGTTTGGCTATTAAGTTGAATGTTATTATTAAAAATGCACTGGTATTCCAGAGGGATTATCAGATTCTTCTAAGCTTTAGTCTTGTAAATAATAACTGAATTACATCAAGTTATATTTCAAGTCATGTGATTTATCTTCGAGACCAGTTCTTACAACTCTTCAACTCTTATTTATTTCGTATTATAGCTCTTATAAATATTTATTATACGATTAGGCATACATTATACACTCGATTACTTGCAGAGATAAATTTGGTTTTGCGAATTCATAATGTCCTTGGCTTTTTTGCGGATGTTTATATTTTAAGCGTTCCATGATAGTTATGCATAATGAGCGAATCAAAAGCTACTTAGCCGTTCTTTTCGGAAAAAAGATTTAGGAAATTTTTGTTTGAGACGTGCTCTTTCCATCATAATGAAGACGAATGGTTCTCCAAAAATCAAAATGGGGTCAGGTCAAAAGTTGAAAGACTGATCTGAAGGAGGCATCCGAGGATGAGGAGGGAAATCGCATCAGATGGCGACCACTTGTCGTGGTCGATACACATGACCTTGAAGAATTTCTGTAACATCACCAAGCCCGATCCTCTGGCATTCTGCCACTGAATCCCATCTCCGCGTCTCAGTTTTTTCAGATTTTATTCGGGAATTGTTTGCTTACTGGTAGTTTTCTTAGACTTCAGCTGCCAGAAATACAGCAGTGTTTCTCAAAACGAAAGAATTTACACGAAATTATGGAATTCTTCTTCACATCCTATGAATTAGCTACAATGAAAAATTATGTAAAAAGGCAAATATTTTGAAATCAAATGGAAATATCAGTAATGAAAGGATAATGAAAGGATGAAAGAGATATTCCTGTGCGAATTTTATATTGAATCAGACTAAAATATTTATCCCCAAATTGTATGAAATTCTAAAATTTTTAGAATAAATTCGTATTTTATTATTCATATCAGAAACATCATATAAAATATTTCGTAAAACTCTGTAACAGGTTGTCCAAACTTGTCACTGGAAGTCGCAGATTATACTAAAATCCAAGTCTCGGGACTTATATCATTTTAAAATCACTAAAACAGCTTTCGAATAGAAATCGAATTGAGGAGTAGTTTAATAACTAAATTGCATTTTATATTTAAAGAGGTTATTTCGTATAGATACAAACTGATAACATTTGACGTGCTTGCTCTGAATTCAAAACAGTGTGCAGCTTTTGCATTACATTGTACTACACGCGCCTTTTAAGGAAGTAAAGCAAGCACACCACATTTTTCTGTATAACCAATTTTTCCTTTGCTTCTGACTATAATTAACTACTAAACTAACACTAAAACAGAAAGAATACTAAAATAGAAAGAAGAAAGAGCGATTCTTATAAGAACGTGAAAAGTTTTTGATTCGAGTGGGGTTAGCGCCTAATTTGAAAAAGAAAATTAAGAAGTTTCCTTTAGGAGCTGAAAGTGACTGTATAATCAGGTCCACAGACATTCTTAAGAAGAATAAAGTGCACGTATAAAAAAGAGATATTTCGAAATACTGTGAGGCTAACACCATCGATTCTGAATAATGCTTCTTTTGATGCATATTAGTTAGTTTATAAGCTATGTTAATAATTTAATTTTGAGTTTGTATTATTGTTTAAGTATATTTGTACATTTACCAATGACATAATGCAATTGAAAATGTTATTAACAATAGTAAGGCATATACACTTTTTGTACTGAAGTAAGTTATACTATTAAACAATTGCATTGATAGCCTTGATAGTGTATTAACAATGTAACAAATGTATTAATTATACTATAAAGTATTTTGTCCCTTCTTGCCTTCGTGATGATGCCCCCTTGGCTTCTACTTTAATATTACGATGCAGTTTTAAAAAAATGATATTTAACTCCGATGGATAGAAGTGAGAAGAAATAATTTATCATCAGTTTAGTAGAGAGGGTCTTCACGAGTGAGAGGCTCAAATCCATGATCAAGAGAAATCAGAAACGGACCTGCCCGCTACTTCGGCGGTGGTCTGACAACGAAGAAAATTTGTAATTCTCCTTGTTACATCTTCCTTGTTACCTGATTAACTCCTTATCGAAGTTTATCAGTAACTGAGTAGCTCTGGATCCTGTAAATGAATTTATCACAGTATTGATTTTTACCTTACATATTTGTTGGATAGCTGTAAAAATATTGTTGAAAAAATCCTGAATTTTGCTATATCGGAAAGATTTTTAGTGGGAGTTTTAATGTTATCTTTTAATGTTTTACTATCAGATTATTTTTTCTGGTAAGTATCTTGAATTGTATGCGAGCTTTTGAATAAGCGTAGAGAAATCTCCGAAGACTCTTTATATGGCATTTTTACGCCTCCAATCTTCTTCTTTTTCAAGTTTTCTTTGATAATACTACAAGCACGATAGCTGCTCGCATGGTTATAAGTTTACCTCCCGGTTTTAGTAAAAAAATGCTTCGATGGTGTTTTTCGCATTTGCAGCAGCTTTGGCTGTTGAAAATGAATGTTAATTATGCCTATAATCTTGGCACCAAATTCAATGAGTCGGTCTTCTTTTAAGATGATATTTTTCTATATTTAAATTTACACAGAATATGTTTACGTGAAATACGGATTTTCTTGTTGTTGTTTTCTTATTTCCTTTTGCATTCCTTCTTTTCTGCTGCATAACTCAAGAAAAATAAATTGGTAGCTTAACTTGTGTATTCTTAAATTGTTTTACTTTCATTATAGAATAATTTCTTCTTTCTAAATCATTAAAAAGCAGCTTCCTCATCTACGGAATTAGGAAGATTATTCGAAACAGTTCGAACATTTTTATCTCTATTCAGCTGGTAGGACTCTTCGAGGCTCATGAGTTCTCACTTTCTATATGTTCGTACAATTAAGCATTTCAGCCAATGAAAACATTTAACAGTGAGAGGAACAATCAATCATAAAATTCCTCTTGCTCATCAGACAAAATTAACCTTGATACAGCATATTACTTTTGAAAGAAATGAGGAAGAAGTATCATAATTTAGGTTAAAATAACACGCCGAATAATGATTATTGGAGAAGTCAAACAACAAGTATATGAACAAATCTGAACAGCAAATATAAGACTGATTCTTGTTGCTTGACTTTTCCAAGAAATATCGTTAAGTTTGATCACATGGCAAAACATATGGCATGGAAAGCTCTATATTACGTCCTTATTCGTCTAGCCAACACTAGCGAAGCAGCTAAAATAGCAGGGGGTGTAGAGAGTATGGTTTAGGGACATGCCTTATCTCCAATAGCATCTAATGCAATCTCCTAGCTGTTCTCGCAATACTCTAATACAGTTTCTCACTTTTTTTCAAAATAATTGTAATAATTCAGGAACTTCCAGTGTTACCTTAATTTAGTGTGACCTCATCACATTAAATCATTTAATTTATTAAAAGCAAGCTGGATTATAATACGTTTTAATACATATTATAATCCAGTTTGCTTTGAGTGAAATATTAAGGTGCATATTCAAAGTGTCATTCATCAAGATTTAAAATACATCACTAACGCACAATATTGCTAATGCATTTTTATTTACAGCCGTCCTAATATTCTTAGCAATTCTAAAAATAGTGTTGCCATAGTAGAAATCTGCAGAAATAACGCACAGTTTGGTATTATATAACATTTTTACACACATAATACAACAGTGAAATTACTGATTGTTAAAATATTCGTGTCTTTGCAGTTTCAAGGTTGAACGATATCTCAAAAAAGAAAAAAGAATAAATGAAAGCTAAAATAAAATAATTCATAATTACGTGAGCTGGAGTTTGGCAGTTCCCGTTTAAGATGCTTCGAGATTTTGGAAACTTGAAATATGCATTCTGAATTGTCTGTTCTCATTGATTTTGTAACAGAGCACAAGTAGACAACTTACCACTGTAATTATTTAAGTATTCTTTATTAATTTAAGTAATTATTATTTAAATGTGTGTTGTGAACATCAAAAATTTAATTCTCAGAGCTCCAAAAATCGAATTAATTTGTCCACTGGCTAAATTCCTCTGCTAAAACTCAGATTAGTATGTGGAATTTTCTCATATGCAGCTTTGTTTAAGAATCGTTACGCAAAAACGCATCTTCGGAGACACACGTTGAAAAATTTTAATACTATATATTCTACTGTGAGATGGGAAATTTGAAAAAAGCTTGGATTTGAACATGGTACTGAAAGGCTTTCACAGCAAACTTATTGAAATATTTTCATAAAATTTCATTTGCTACTAAAATTATAAAAGAATAAATTATGGAAATATTATGAAGCACTCGCTTGTAACTGATATTTAAATACTCTAAAGGGTTACATAAAGTTTGTTTTTATCCGTGCAATCATGAATATCATTGCGCATATTTATTTTCTATCATACAGTTCCCACTGAAACCATTCATCAATTCAAACTCTAATATAAAATGTTGAATAAGAGAAAGAGTGAGTGAGTGAGTGTATGAGTGCATGAGTGCACCGGTATAATGGCTTCCGACCACGGGCCTGAAACAAATGGAGTTACATACCGTCAAAGCGGGGAAAACTCCAAAGTGGCAAAGTTGAATATTAACGTACTAATAACAGTTTCTATAGCTTGGTAACTGCAAACACCAAGCGTGATCCTGATTATCTGCTTTAAATTCTAAACATTTCAAACATAATATTATTCACAGTTTTTCTGCTTACGCAGTGTCTTGAGATTTTTTCTATTTAACCAAGAGCTACTCTGTTGTTCAGTGTGTTAGACGTTCACATTGCGCAGGAACAGTCCGCTGGTTGCCTTAAGTGCCAGGTTTTTGTGTTTACACAATAAAAGTAATAATGGTCCGTGTCGCCTTCCTTTCCGCATTCGCAGAAAGGAGTATCCCAAATTCTGAATCTGTTGAGGTATACTGGGAATGTTCCGTGACCTGTAAAGAACTGTGTTAGGATAGCACAGTGGGTCTTTATTTGCATGTTAGCCTTTCGAAATAAGCTGAATGTCCTACGTCTTACCTCTGAAATAAGCTGAATGTCCTACGTCTTACCTCTCCTCTTACTTTGCCAATTTTGTAGCAAACTTGTCAAAGTTGTTGGTTTAATGTGAGACCAAGGAAGCTTAGTTGGTCATTCTAGTAAATCCGAGTAATTGGCTGCCTGCTTGGTGAGTAGTTCAGCTGCTTCATTGTTTTGGATCCCTGTATGAGCGGGAACCCATTTTAAAGTGAGTTATGTGAGATAGGCATTGCCAGAAGCTGTTTTTGAGTTTGGTATACCAAGGAACTATGGCTGTTTTGATCTGCGATAGCCGCTAGCCTTGATGCCGAATCGCTGAGTACGTGGAAATTCTGCTGTTGACATGTATTAGATTACCTAATTGCAACGCTGACAGCTAGAAGCTCTGCTTGGTATACCGGGTTGTTCTAGCCTAGTTTTCTCTTCCACTCAAATGTTACAATACCATTTTGCAGTCTACAAAAGGCACCGTCCGTGCCATTCTCCGTTTTGGAGCCATCTGTAAAAAGAGTATTATTATTGCTTTGAATTGGTTCGTCGTTTATGCTGACACCATCGGAGAAATTAAAAGCCGCTGGATGAAAGTTAATGCAGATGTTTTGATCCTCGTAATCCAAGTGGAGATAACTATGATCCCAGGGTGTTGACGTTTGACCAAGCCTGGTAATCCTTATGATATCTGCCTCCCTTTCAAGTATCAAATCTAGAAGAGGAATTCCTACCAGTTGTTGTAAGGCTAGTGTTGGCGTGGTGCTGTAGGTCCTACATATTTGAAGTAGCTGCTGTCTTAGAATATATAGCAGGGATTTTCTCATGCGAGAGGTACGTTCATCACCCCAGATTACCGATCCGTAACTGATTACTATCTCTGTAATTGTTCTACGCCAAATTTTTAGTAGCTTAGATGAGATACCCCATTTATGTGAACTCATAAGTCTCATTTTGTTGCTTAGGATGCTAATTCGATTCTTAAGATTCTTATTCTTTCTGACATATGGCATTCATAAAAGTCTGTATCCGAGTATCAGCCCAAGATATTTAAATTGTGGAAAGCATTTTACTGGTATTCCGTGGTTTTTAACACTTGTGTTGCGTTTAAGCTGTCTGCTGCGTCATATGAGTAAAGCTTTAGTTTTCTGTGCCGAAATCAGAAGCTTATGTACTCTGACCCATTGGGAGAATACCCATTGGGAGATCTCATTTCGAGGTTGCTCCTCCCTGCCACAACTAGCATAAAATCGTCCACGTAGGCTATTATTCGAGTATATTCTACTCTCTCGAACTGATGTGCTTAAATGTGTTAAAAACAAAACTGATTGTAAAGAGTTTTCGATTTTTCCTTTCCTAATAATTAATGTCTTGCATGCATGAGATTCCAATTTAAATTTTTCCAATAAAAACATGAAAGAAGCTAATAATTTCCAAATTTCTGACTTGAATTGTTTTGCCAAAGCATAAAAGATTCAAAGACACATGTTTCTGCTTAACTCATTTTATATCAACGACGTCATACATCTTCAAATTTGACTTTAACTTTTAAAAATTTAAAACTAATAGCCTATAGATATATTAAAAGTTATAATGCCAGCTAATGTTTTAAATTAAAAGTATTACTGCAGCTCCTAAATAACTGTATAGAGACATTATGTTTTTTTCAAACAGGAGTCGAAAAATGAGTAATGCCCTCGCCGGGACTCGGACCTCGGGTCTCTCGAATACGCCCCGAGTATGCTGACCATTACATCACAAAGATCCTAAGAAGACGGGATAAATACCTTACATGCTCCTCCTTTTAAAGGGCGACTGAGGATTAGGGAACCCATTCGTCAAATCCTGTTGGTGGAGAAACATCATCCACCATCTTTTTTATTTCGGGCACTGTAGAGGCATTAGGTTTTTTTTGGGGGGGGGAGTGTTAGAGAAGTGAAAAATGAGCAATGCTCTCGACGGGACTCGAACCGCGGACCTTTCAAATATGCGCCAAGTGGGCTGACCATTAGACCACGAAGACAGGCTAAGAAGGCCGGAGAAATACCTCATAAATGAACAATTGGAAGTCTGATTTATTTGTGCAGATTATATAATATTTCGTCAGTCGACTTATGGATCTCATTCTTTACACGGAAATATAATATTTCGTACAAGAACTAATTTATAATAATTGAAATTATACCTCGACATTGATAAAGTATCATCGATAAGGAATTTTAACTGTGTTTAAAAGTTTAGACATCAAAGAATTATTAGAATATCTCTCATGAGAAAAGAAAATTTCCATTTTAATATAGAAAAAAAAGGTAAAAACCAAAAATATCACCATAATTTATTGCAATATTTACATATTAATACAGTGCAACTCACGAAGCCTAACTGTAAGCAGAAATATCTATCAAATGAGCAGTTTTGACTTTCAACTTATTCTTGAACTTATGATTAAGACAACGTTATCATTACTTTATATTCGTTTAGTCTGATATCGAAGCGTTTCTGGACTAAATATTAAATCAATTATGCTAATCAAACATTATCATAATTGAATAGATTATTTAGCATTCGGTAAAAAATAAAGCTAGGAATATGCAAATATATTAATTAAATACTTTCCAGTGAAATTTCATCATTCAATTAATACATTAAGGAATTTCCTTAATGACAAGGAACTGTCGCTGAGTAATTTACTTAACGACATCCCGCCAAGAGGCGTAAAGCCGTAACTGTTTTCTTCGGTTTCAGTACCAAGCCTTGCATTCACGATAAAACAGATATAAAAATACAAGCTTAAAGTAAAATTTCCTGCTTGATCTGTAGAATGAAACTCACGAAGGTATCGCTCCTCCGCGAGAAATCTCATGAATAAAATCAGAATAATCTCTTTTTCATCAGATACCGAAAGAATATTTTTTCCTATTCTCTCTGTAAACTAACTCACATTTATTACGGAATATTTTGTGTATCACCATTAGTTATTCCTTGTGGTGCAGAAGAACGTTATTATAGAGAATGGATTTTAGCCACTTGAAAGCAGACGTTCTTGGAAGATAACGTACGATTCCGAATCACTGTTTGAAAAGAAATATTCAATCTTTCCCCTAGGTTTTAAGTAAGAAATATAGATAAAAATATTCTTTCAGATAAAAAGAGAAATCATTTGTAAAGATGATCATAAACAGGTTACGTGAGTAACATTTGACACTAACTTACCCTAATACTTAAACATACGTGGCAGAGTTTATTGGACTTTATTTATTTTCCCATGCCATTTTATGATATCAATTCTCAACAGGAAAAAGACAGGTATCCTGAAAGAGATACATCTGTTGTACACAAACAATAGACTTAAATCGTGACTAAAACTTATTTTTCGTACTGCTGATAAAATTTCTTTGAGACGTTGAAACAATACTTTGAAAATGCTGGATTTTAAATGTGTTAAAAACAAAACTGACTGTAATGTATTACTGATTTCCTTTCTTAAAATTAATCTTTTGCATGTATGAGATAACAGCTCGAAGTATTCTGTCAAAAAAAGTGCATGTGGGAGACTTCTAGCAGCTAACAGTTTGCAAATGTCTGATGTTAATTGTTTTGCTATAGCATTAATGGTGTTAAATGTTAAAACAACGGTCTTCAAACTTCGTGAACTCAAGAAAAACGTAACTGAACATATTGTTACGAATTCTGAATATAAGTAAATAATTTTTTTGAAATTGTATGTAAATTGTAGTATCATTTGTATAAAAGTAACAGAATGCGAAGCATTCCCAGGAAAACAGAGGTACAGTGTTGTTAAGTCCATTTAACGTTGAGGTAAAGTGCTCTCATACGAATTACGCCAATGTGGAGATGGTTCTCCTGACTGATTTTTGTCGCCAAATTTGGCGAAAATCTTCATATGTCGACAAGCTTGGTGACATTTGACGACAGTTTGGTCCAATCTCTACATAACTGCACCTGTTCACTGGCCTTAGAAATGGTTGCCCAAGCGACGTTGTTCGCTATGACGCGGACATTCAGCCTTTGGGAATGCGTTTTAAGGTGAATTTCTACAAGTATTTTAACAAACTGAAGAGTTTTGGTCCTTATAATCGGACCTTAGCCGTTATTTTAAATTGGACAAATAGCAAACGCCTAAAGCGAGACAGTTCACTTAGTTATGCGTGGAATTCAGGTCTTATCAATCTAAATGCTTAACCATCTATACCGTTCAGCCGTTTTGCTCCAGATACTTCTTTTAATCATGTTGACATCTGTGAGAAATTATGGATTAATGTTGTCAATGGCAACCATCACCCGGAACTCGTCAGGCAAATGGCCCTTGAAATCATTAATGATATTCTAGCCCAGGCCCTTGTGATATATACAGATGGAAGTAGATTAGATAAGGGTAGAGCAGGGAGTGGCATGTATTGTAACACCTCTGAAGGAGATATCAGATGCTTGCTCTGTTGCTCCGTCTTCAGATCGGAATTTATCGCCATCAGCAAAGCCATTGTTTATGCTATCTGTTCAAGTAGTGACTTTATATGGATTCTGACAGACAGTAGAAGCTCCATTCAGTACCTTAAAAACTGGCTTAAGATCATGGATAAGACGGGTCAGGATATTGTAACTAAACTTTTCGAGCTTGGACAGCGTAAATCAATATTTCTCCAGTGGATACCGTCCCATGTCGTGATGTATGGTAACGAAACAGCTGACGGTCTGGCAAGAAAAGGTTGTGATCTCCCTACATACACTTCCACTCATTTATGCCCAACTGAAATTCATTCCTATTACAAACATAAAACTAACATGGCATGGAAAATTTCTCCTCTTCACCAATGGTATTTCGCTGAACAACTAGGCCTGTCACTTCTGAGTAAAAGATCTAGGCCTATCCAAAGGGCCATGGCCAGATTCAGAAGTGGGCATCTTCGATGCATGAAATTCAAAGAGGGAGAAAAGACCTTCCCCTCGTGTGCCTCTTCCCTCCCTGCCTCTCCCGCTCACCTACTGGATTGTCTAGGCGTCACCCTGAGACAGCTGTCGGCAAGCAGGACGACGTCAGCGATTTGCTTGTGCGGCAAGGTCTCTGGTGTAGGCTTTCCTTCCCCAAGGGGATTTGAAACAAGAACAACTGTAACTGTATCTTGACCCATTTAACTATAACTGTATCCGGCCTTATGTAAGTGTAACTGTGCATGCCTTCTAGCAATTTCGAGAAATCGAAAGCATCGGTTCACAGACGCAGAAAGCGAAAGTTCGGCAGTGCAGGTTATTAACAGATCGTCGTGAAAACGTTTGACGTTCTTAGTAGTTTGAAGTGATAACTACTGATTGTGCTCTGTTATTCTGAGAATAAATATTAAAAATGCATTAAAATTATGTCATATAGTTTCTATGGGGAGTTTAAAAGGAAATCATTCGTTCGCTATGATTTTGCCCACTAAAAGATTAATTATTCCATATTATTTAAAACGAAAATAGTAATGGAAATAAGAATACGCAGAATGGTGCAAATAAAAATACGCCAAATCTGAGCCTGTAAGTATACTGATCTGACCTTGGATGTGGCAGAATTTTTTCGCAGAAGTGTTGCAATGTATTGTTACATGTTCTTGTATGTTATATTTATAGGAATTAAACCAGCATTGTATATTGAAATTCGATCATAGTGTACTTTTATACAGGTCACAATATATTGTTTTTAAATATATTATTTAATTTATTGACACATTAATTTGCAGTGCTTGCGGTATTCAGAAATTGCATATTCTTTCGAATTTTGGTTTGGAATTACAGAACGTCTAAAGAGTTGTATGGAACCAGGGAAATCCGCGGAATCCAGTTTAAAGATTAATGCACTGAAGCAGCGATTATGAACATTTTAAAGCGGCGGCTACTTTTATAATTTAGAAAGTTGTGCGGACCACCTGTAAGGTTTTAGTTAAACTAACAAAGTTTTATTTTAATTTAACTTTTTCTATCCTTTCTCATTTCAACTTCCCGTTATAATAAGCTCGCGTTTCAGCTTTATGCTAATTTGAAGGGGATCCAAGTAGTATTTAAACGAAAGGTAGAAACCTTTCAGAGTGAGAGAGTTTTTAGTCTCAGGCCACTGTGACTCTATTCAACGTTCTCCTGATTAGCTAGTATTTAAATTCTAAGCCGTAGCGCTGTACGTGATTACTTATTGAAGTAACTGTAAGTGCGTCAGTATTAGTTCAATCTTGCTACGCACCATTTAGTTTAGAGACCAATCTCGCGTTATAGCTCTGTGAGCAACAACTATTTAATTTCTAATTAGTTTTAGTTTAAATTAATTTGATTGTTCAGTTTAGACCCAAGTGGCGGTCGTTATTTTCTGTATCCTTCCCGAGTTGGGAAGTGGCTGTAAATGATTGTGGTTTAATAAAAGGGGATTTTAAATACCTTTAAAGTGCAGTTCTTCTACCACTTTAATTACAATATTCTACCACAGAACATAGCTGCATTCAGCTCCCTGTTCCAGACCAGGATTTAAGGAGTTCACGAAGATGTTTTCCAAGAATATGCACCGAACACTCAGTCCTAAGACACCTTACTCTTGTGCGTTTCGAAAACAACTTGTTTAGCATATGTCATTATTAGTATACGTATTATATTTTTAAAATGTAATTAATTAGTATGTTTTTATTTGAACCCAAAAAGCAAATAACCTACAAACCAAGTTTCCTCTCTAACATCTTTCATTACACATGAGTCAAAAAATCAACTTGTAGACAGATATTTCGTGCATTTACTTCATATAGTTTTGAGAAAGCTATGCTAGTTAACTTAGCCATGTATAATCATCAAGAAATAAAGTAAAATCTTGTTTACTTCGTTTCAAAATAACAGCAGTTTTTTAAGTCTAAATGCACCACTACGGCCGGTGGACCACAGTCTGAGAATCTCTCCACTAAAGGATTTTAGGTTGTTTTCCATAGAAAATGATATGTAACTACATAGTCTGAAAATACTGAAGAGTTTGACAAGGCTTTAAGTTTCTTTAACGTTGATTTTTAACTAGTCATTAACTCGAAAATAACTTTCGTTTCCAAAGCATACTATATGCAGGAATAAAATAAATGCAGTTGGTTTTTAGCTCTCTAGTTAGTTTAGCAGATTTTAGGTTACTAGTTTAGTTTTTAGCTTACTTAATTACTGTTTTTCCTTTGGCCATCGGCTATGATTTTCCTTTCAATCTATCTCGTTCCATGCGGATTTGCTAGTAGCTCATTTTGCCTTTTCTGTCGGGGGCAGGCTCCTATGGGAAAGCGCCCCTTCTTATTCGTTCGTATACTACCCTTTTTGATGGCGTTAATCTTTAGTCTCGATACTTGGAGGCCCATACTCTGTCGTAGAATTTTTTTTTTTTAATTTTATAAACGTTCCGGTCATCGACGCTAAGTGTTTATATTTTGTGCTGTATGTCATTCTTCCTTGCATGTCATATTTGATTGTCATGTTTGCATATACAATATTAAAAAATTGAGAATATTTTAAACTAGATAAATTTAAATATGTCTTTAAATAAATTGCTGCAAATACGAGTGTATCGCAACTTTTTTCTTCGATAAATCATCAAAATTTTACTTTTCAAAATAGTATTAAACACTCATACATTTTTTATTGATATTCTCTAGTAATATTTAAAGATTCTGTCTTTGATTGAGGTATATGAATTGCGCAATGCTTCATGCTGTTTACAGGGAAATTCTTTATTTTGTATATTTCAGCATTTCATTACTACGCCATTTTTAGTTTTGGCAAAACAGCAACTTTATGTTTTTGGGATAGCAACTTGGACTTATTTTATGCATACTCAACTGCAATCAAATCCATGCTAAGCACAGATGTAAATACCTAAGTAACCTTCATTTTTCATTACATAAAACTCAGCCTCCGGATCAAGTTTCCCGTCTAAAACTGCATAAAATTTAAAGTAAGGATTAAAAGCGCAACCCAGAAATAAAAGTTAAACTAATTTCACTCTGCCTAATTTCTTCATTTATGTGGTTCCATTCCTCTTTTGCTCTTCTTACCTCAGTTTCGTAAATTTTATTTCACTCTAAAATCATTGAAACAATAATTTTAGAGTTTATCTGACCAAATTTTCTCTAGGTAATATAACTCAAAGCCGGCGCGAAATTTTAAATATTGATGTAGAAAATCTAATTTGACTTATGGTACGTCATATTTTATTTAACATGTTATAATCATGACTGGCACATAATAGAATGCTGAACATTTAATATAAAGTATATTAAAAAATAAATTTGTGAAATAATTTTATTTCGATAATTTTGTTACCTTCAATTTTGTATGCAGGCTAGTTTTAAAAAAAAACATTGCTCCACCAATGACTGAAGGTTTAAGACCGCTGAATAGTAGTAATTCGACGGAACGGGAACCTAGACAAACAGGTTAGCTGCAGATGTGCTTTTCGTTACTTTCCTCATGCATGGTACGAATACGAGCTAGTTCGTCTCAGAAAACACTTCATGAAAGAGTCCCTCAGCTTAGGAGGTACCGTTCGCCTGCTTTCCATATTTAAATTATTGCTGTCTCTCACTTTTCTGTGTGCATTTGGGGTTTAATGGAAAGCACCTGCGGCCAGCAATCGGAAGGTAAGAACCTCGAATCTCGGGGAAGACAATGCTGATTCTTCATATTTTCCTGCTTTAAAAAAAATGTCTCTACGAGTGCAGCCCGAACTAAAATGTGGTAGACGATAACTCGACACCATCTGGCTTTGGTGACAAAGTACCCTTCTAACTTGTCGCCATTGAATTGTGCGAGAATGTAAGGAGTTTTTCTCCCTCCTTACTGTGCGACTTCGTGGTTTAACTAGAAAGCACACCCGGCTAGCAATCGGAAGGTGCAGAGTTCGAATCTCGGAGAGGGCTTTGCTGATTTTTCCCGTTTCCTGTTTCCATGAAACTAATGACTCTACAAAATTATTCACCAAACCTCATCAAAAATGCATTGCCTAATGATGAATAGGACAGCTATTTGATGAGAAATCAATCTATATAAAGCAGAAGTGTGTATTAATATTAGATGCGGTTTAACTTCGGTACGGTAGAGATACAGTAGGTACGATAAAACGGTAAAGCAACTCCATAATTATTGTAGACAACATAATATTGATAATCATTTAACTTAGAAAAGCTGATTAAACTTCGAAAAACTGATTTGATTAATCAAATTCAAAGGATAGCGTTAAATAATTAAATCTAGATATGGGCTCTAGATACAGATTCTATAAGGATAGAGTTGAATAATTTAAAGGATAAAGTTAATTAATTATGTTCATTTTAACAAAAGTGTTTTTGAAAACCAAAAAGCCTAGAGAACCACAAACTAATGCTATCAGTGTGGTAAATCATCATCAACGAAATTTAATTCAAAGAGACAACAAGTAAGCTATCTTTAGCTTTTGGAGAATAGAATTCATTGATATAGTTGAGTAATGGATAAAAGGAATTTGATTTGTGTGATTTGTTTGGTTTTAGAGAATAAAATATTAGACACTTTAACAAGTTAATGAGGGAGCTATTTGGAAGCAAAACGAGATTAAAAGAATAATTATTGAAAATATGTTTTGATTACATTTCAACGCAATAGAAAGAGACAAATATTTTGTTCAAATTTACGAACATAAACATTTAATGAATCTTATTACCAGTAAAGAAATTCTAGATTCAAAACTTACTTAATAAGTCTCGGAGCTAACTAATTAGGTAATTAACTTAATCCTTTTTATAAAAATTGTTTTTATATGACAATCAGCTGTCATTTAAAGAGACAAGGGAGTTTTTCGGCAACAATTCGATAAAGTTTTCAGTTTTATCATCGGTACGAGACTGTGTAAAGACTCCTGGGTTCCTCACTAACATCTTCGCATTCATTACTAAATCGTCTGTAAAAACAAAAAAAAAAAACATTCGATCTTATCAATTTTTTATCCTCGTCTGCGTACATTATGTTTCAAATGCTTTTGCTTCTGTTTCTTTCTGCTATAGAGCAAAACCTTTTACCATTCTTTGTTCAGATATGGAATCTCTGACAGAGATTTTTACCCGATCAAAGCGAGTATAAGCAGCAATAAAAATTCTGTCCATAAACAGGTGATACTTTATAGTAAGTCATTTCCTATTTCATAGTAATAAACGTTCCCATTCATTATTTTGCTAGTTTGCTGGAATTTTTTTAAATAATTAGACCTAAATCTTTTTATTCTCAATGCGTATTCCGTTTCAGTATGATATTTGCTGTTTCTTAATATTTTTAACTTCGAATGTTTTGAAGATATTTTCAGACAATTGAAAAGTATTTTTTATTCACTTGACTTCTTTTGTTTAATTGTATGTTTTAACATTTTATTTGAATGTGTTCTTTGTCTTCTAATGAATTTCTAATGCAATGAGCAGAATTTTGTTAGTTGAATTTAGACAATTAAAAATGAATCTTTTGCTCAATTAAACCGGTTAGGAAAATAGCAAAAGAAAATAGATTGAACATACACAGGAATTTATAATTTAAGATATAAGAAATACTTTTATCTTTTAAAACTGAAGGACTAAGTTATGAATAATATTTGCTATCTCCAAGCGTATAAATATAGTTAAGAAGGCATTTTATGTAGCAATGGATTTGAATATGTAATTTATTATTTAAGCTGTATAAGGGAAAATTTCGTTTTAGATCCTGTTGTTTACCCCCATGTTCATGTAAGCTTAGCATTTTACTAGTAAGACTTGTCGTGCTTCCTGTACCGCCATTAAAGGGTTAACAGAGCTTAGTGGAGCTACTTAATTAAAGAAACATTGAGATCTAAAACAAAGCCTAAATCACGCCAATTAAACAGTAGAACTACCACCATACTACTGAAATAACTTTAAAGAGAATAAACAACTAAAATATGAACTTAAAGTCTAGGAGCTGGTGAGATTCACCAGCTACACCAAAAAAAGCACATTATTACATACGTTGTAAGATACAACACATGTTACTTACATGCATAAAAATATGTTACTTATATACAAATAAATAAAACAACAGAATATCATAAACACCCTACTTTTTCTTAAAACAAACAGGAAACTATTAAACACCATCACTATATAAATTTATTTCATTTACAGATACATATTTTATGAAATTTGACAATTTCAATTTAGCCACTGTATTTTTACTTAGGTCCTTTAGAGTATTAAATTTAGCAATATATAGAATAAATCTTAGAGCAATATTTTTCATAGAAGAGCATCTAAACAACAGGTGCTTAATATCGACATTAGTCATTCCACATGGACAGGCACAATTTTTAATCGAAACCCTATTATAATAAAAGGGAAAGTGTCCATGATTAGTTAAAGCTTGGTTTAGATACTCATCACTTAGACATCTTCTCTTATTGTTGAGATTAAATTATATGTGAATCTTCCTTTAGAATCTGGGCATTCCACTTTGCTTGCTATAGAGTCAAACTTTTTTTCTCAACAAGGATTTAAAACTGTCAAAGGAAGTCTTTACTTCAAAATCAATAATTTAATTTTCAGTGGCAGCTTTTGCCAATCTATCTGCTAACTCGTTACCAGTGGTACCAATATGACTCTTCATCCAAAAGAGTTTAATATATCTGAAAGCGCTAAGAAAAATAAGCATATCTTTTATTTGTTTAATTAGATCTATACTTGCACAAACATCCGTAATTGAAGCAATTGCGCTTTCGCAGTCGCTATAGATTTCTACAGGATCTAGCGCAGAATTAGAAATAAGCCTATATAAGGCCTCTCGTAGAGCCACTAACTCTGCCTGATAGACAGAGGCACTGTCAGAAAGTTTAGCTGTTTTGAAATTAAGTACAGATTTTAGTGGTTTAGAATGAGACAATTTAAGCAAAGTTGATAAAATCAGTTTAGACATAGGCAATTGAGATACAACACTTTAAACTCAGATAATAAAACATTTTAGACATAAACAGCTGAAATGCAGGTGATGAAACTAATTAAAACATAGATAATGAAACAAATTTTGATATAGATGATACAGTTTATGCGTAGATGACAGACGTATAAATGACAAAATTATATAGAAATTTAATATCGTATATTTGAGAATATCAGCCTATCCAAATTAGAACAAAAGATGAGGGGTACGATTCTGCTATAAAATCTAAGATAGAATTCAAAATCCTTGTACAAGAAAAATTTGAAATTTGCCTGTAAATTGAGCCATATATATCTTCGAATATCAAACGAATAATTCATTAAGGTATATCTTTCAATTGATCTAAAAGTAAATTCCATTTCACCTACAGTTTTAATAAGGTGAAATGGAATTTACTTTTAGGTAAATTCTATTTAAAAAAATTTACTCTAAAATTTACTTTACCATCTCATTAAAATTTCTTTATTATTTCATTTGAGAAAGAGGGTCGAGAGCACTGCAGGAAGAAAGAATAAATAATGACCCCAGTAGCACATTTTTTTTTCTGAATTTTTCGCAAATGTTTTGCATGAGCATCGTTGGCGTAAAGGTAATAGGCGTGGGAAATTTTATTTTAGTTCCCACTTGTGATCTCAACTCCGTAAGCAATTATTAAACAATCCTAAGCTTTTTCTCTGTGATGTGTTTTTTGTTTTGTGAGTGAAACACAATTCGTTATTTCCGTTATGCAGTCAGAAATAACTGGTCAAAAACGGGAATGCATTTCCTGTTAATTTTAAAATTATCACATTTAAAAGTTATCACATTTGTTTTTGCACAAGGCTATAATCCCCCGGACTTGCTTCAAACAAAAAGGAACTCTTGCTAGAAATTCCAAATCAGGTAATAAAAGTGAAACGTTTGGGTACTTTCTGATTATCCGTACCCCAGGTTTTAAAGTTTGATTGTATTGGCATATTTTGGGCATATTTCGAGTAAATTCCAATTTTTAGCAACACATACATTACCATAAGTGTTTTCTTACATGGGAATTTATATGCTTTGTATTTAAACATATTTTCATTGAACAATAACAACAGTTATATGAATGTAAATATTGCGATATATATTTTATTTTTCTCATAAAATTTCTTGTTTTTAGGAAAACATGCTTCTTTGTATTATTATTTTTAAATGAAACAGTACCCATGAGTCGTAAATGTAGCCGAGTACACATTTTTGTCTGTTAACGAAGTCGTTAAGTGGCGTTACGTAAGTCGTCACTGGTGACTTTGCGTGAGGATGCAGATCCTCAGAAAGTAACAAAATTTGATTATATATACACTTGCAAAAAAATGGAAGCACCATGAAGGAAGTGGTTGTTTTTGACGAAATTGAATATGTGTATAGCTCATACACAGATAATAAATGATTAAAAAATCAAGGTCACACTACCTGTTCACGGTTCACAATCACCCATTGAGTGTTCAAATTACTAGTTGACCGAACCGTCCCTGTCGGCAATGCATGCTTGAATTCGTCGAAGCAAGGAGTGGTAGTGGTTGCTAATGTCATTCTGCGACACATTCTGCCAGACATTCATCAGTTGTCGCTCCAGATCTGCGATATTTTGTGGTACCCGAATCTGGTGGTGAACCATGTCCCAGCCATTCTCGATTGGTGAAAGGTCTGGTGACCTTGCTGGCCAAGGAAGAGTATCAACCGGACGGATACTTTCCAGAGATATGCGAGCAGTATGTGGCCTGGCATTATCTTCTTGGAAATGGCTCCAAGATAACGTGCCATGAAGGGTAATGTAACCGGTCGCAGGATCGTATCAACATATCGTTGAGCTGCTTTTTATGTACGAAGGATGACTAAAGATGACCTGCTGTCATAAGTAATAGCGCCCCACACCATCACACCAGGGGTTATGGCTGTATGCCTTTGTAAAACAAAGGCTGATTGGAACCGCTGGCCCCGTCCTCTCCAGACAAAAACACTGTGGTCATCTGCTTTAAGAGTGAAGAGGGATTCATCGCTGACCACTATCCAATGCCAGTCTGCCCATCGTATAGTGTTCAGCGATGAATCCCGCTTCACTCTTGAAGCAGATGACCACAGTGTTTTTGTCTGGAGAGGACGGGGCAGCGGTCCCAATCAGCCTTTGTTGGTCTGTCTTTGTTTGTCGATGTCAGCTGATGGCAGCGTGAGTAGCATGGTGTGCCCCTTCCGCACACACATCTGAAAACTACACTCAAATGTGAACTAATGAAGCAGTGGCAAAACTACTGGGAGACAAGCAGAAGACTGTATGATTTCCAACCGGAAGTTAACCAGAATTTAAATAGCAGCTCCTCACACCTCACACAGTATCTGACGGGGCATGGCCCATATCTGTCGTATCTTCACAGATTTCGCGTAAGACCAATGTATTTGTGAGAGTACTGGTGATCCAGATCACTATCTGTTTGATTGCCCACATACAGCGAATTCACATTTAAAAAGACCCGCTGCAATCAATATGCTGACATGGTTCAAGAACACAATTAAGAATATATTTATATGCTTAGTCGCATTAGAGACTGCACTACCATTGCTAAAAGCATTGCTAACAGCCTGGAGTGACTTCTTTCCTTGGACATCGTGCCGTCAGCAGCCCGCTCAGTATATATATTAATTTACTTAATGTCTTATTATTATTATTTTCTTGTTTTATTTTCAATTATGTTTAATTTTATGATTAATCCAGAACTCTCTCGACGTATCCCACAATTTGTAATGTATTTGTTCATCTTTACATCTGCACCTGATTATATAGCATATCCTTAATATAACTGCATGCCTACCAAGTACCATAACAGTGTATGCCTAACATGTACAATCTATTTGTTCATCTCTGCATCTGTACCTGATTATATAGCATATCTTTAATATAACTATATGTCTAAAATGTGCCATGATAGTGTATGCCCAACATGTACCCTAACTGTATAACTGTCTGCCTAACATGTACCATGATAAGTGTTCCCCTTAGTCTCAGCGGTCCCCATCATGCACCTTCTTTCCATGTTCCGGTCCTTATTTCAATGTTCCTCGTTTAGCGTGGTCAACTGCAGGAGGACACACTACTAAGCTCTTTATATTATATATATAATCTTAATTGTGTCGACGGGATCCAACAGGCTGAAAAGCACCTAACCCAGTGGGCCAGCTGTTCCGTCGATGGCGAAAAGAGAGAAAGTCTGGTGGTAGCCATGATAATCGGCTGCGATACCACTCCAGACGACTCCGCCGACGTTGTGGGGTCAAAGGCAAACGTCTTAAAAGCCTCTGTGAGCATGACCCCGCCTCAGACAAGCGCCGTGAAATGGTGGACGGTACCACGGGAGGTACAGACGTGGTTGTAATGCGTTGAATAATCGATAATGATACCCTTGTGGCGGTTCGGAAATAGCGAACAACCATCCTATCTTGTCTCGCCAGAGCCTTCATTTCGTCGGCAATTTCCTTGTAGCAACCATTGCTGCCAACATCTTTGCACAGCTGTGTCTGTACCCTGCAGGTGGCGGCCTATTTCTCCGTATGACAACCCAGCTTCACGCAACCCTACACTACGACCACGTTCGAAGTCGTTCAGTTGGCTGTAAGGTCTTCGATATTGTCGTAATGGCATCTTTAGTTGCTTCTTTGCGGAATTTCATTGGCAGCAAAAAAAGATAAATTTTCCACCTCTGTTATTGATTTTATACTTTGTGAATTGCGCACTAGAAATGCGCGCTATGATCGCAATTCCTGTTCATTTGCCCTGAAACTTTTATCATTTGCATGTTCGATCAAAATGGTTTTGCATACAAAATTTCATCACAATCCCAAAAGTCCTTCTTGGTGCATTGATTTTTTTGCAAAAGAGTGTATTATGATCTAATAAAATAAAAATTACCTTAATGTTTTCAATTGCGTAATCTGTACAGCAACATTTTATGATTTAATTAATTTTAAATAATTTAATCCACATTTAAGTTGTTTCTAAAAATTTGCTAAAAATCTCCCGGTTTATACAAGGAAATATAAGCTACTTCATTCAAGATCTATCTAATTTAAGATTAAGTCAACACTAAAACTGTTTATGAATGAAATAATTGGCAGAATTCTAATAGAATACTCTTTAGTAATACATAGAGAGTGATTATAAGAATACTACTTCCCCATACAAGCCTAGAGGCCTATCCGCTTAACGAATCGAAATGAAATTTCAGATATTGTTATTTGAAGGTCCGAGATTGTTATAATTTAAAACAATAGAGCTTTCATGCTTACCGCTAGCGTGAACGTTTTTCGAAATTTTCGAATAGCAAGTTCCAATGTTTTCCTGCGCAAATTGATGAGCACATTGAAAAATCACCTAGAATGGTGCACATATGACAAAAATTGTCGGCCTAAAACATTTGTAAAGAAGAGCGTTGTAGAGGAAGAATGACAAGACAGAAGAGGAGGGAAAGCTTTTATTGGACTTACAAATTTAAAACGTGTCCACTTTCGCGGATGGTAACGCATTGCACGCGGGAGATTGTTGACAAAAAGGTCGAACCTTGAATTGCAGCAAGAATCTGTATAGCCTCAAGTTATATAGCATCTTTAAGTTCTGACAAATCTCGTGGATGTGATGTACGCCTTAGATTTGAGATTACCCAAGACCAGATATCTATCGGAGTGAAGTCGGATGATCGCGATGGCCACGAAACGACAGTGTCGGGAGATGACTCTGTCATGAAACGTTGTACATGTTGAGAACTTGTAATCTGAATAAATCTTCCCCCTTTTCCTGTCTTATGTTGTCATTGTTCCTTTTATACTTTTATATAAAAATATTTTACGTCGGCAATTTTCTTCATATCTGTATCGTTCTAATGGCAATTATGGTTATTAACTGCGTTGATCTATTTGAGCAGGAAAAAAACGGGTGTTGCCTTTCGAAATGTTTTCGCTGTAACTTTAACCCCGAGAGCTCTATTGTTTTAAATCATTGCAAGCTTGAGCACATTCCATGAAATAGCAATATTTGAAATTCCATTTCGATTAACTGAGCGGATACGCAGCCAGAGATTCACATATCGAGGAAGCTTTCCGTGACTCTCTTTATTTACCATTACATGTTTAATATCTATGTTTCCTACGATAATTACCATTTACAATAAATTTGCTCATTTGCAGCGATGTAGGCAGAAAGAGTCACAAATCTTTCAAGCACACGGAAATGTTAGTTTTCGTCTGTCTCGAATTATTTATATTTGGAAGAAATACATTTAGTTATACAGAGACTAGGGAATATTAATCCTTAAAAACCTAGCGCATTGTTCAGATTAACAGTAGAAAATAACACCTTCCAGAAGATTTCATGAACTCGGTAAACATTTTGCTTTAACTGAATCCTAAAAATTATTGCTGTTAGTTTGAAACAGTTATTACAATATTTTTCACTTTATTTATTTAAAAGACAGCTAAGAAGGAAACACAAGAAATTTCTTCAGACATACTTTCACCACACAAACATGATTTATGAAATGAGTTCCTTTAATTAGATTTATAAATTTATTCCTTTTGCCTTGTGAGAGAAGCTAATGCTTTTGCTTTAGCAAATAAAAAGAAAAAACAAGTAAGTAATTGTTGAAAAACGAGAAATACTTTGTTGTTCTGGTTTCTTCAGTTTGTTCATCTTTGCGAGTTACAGTACAATGACAAAAATTCAAGAAAAGAATTCCAAGAGGCCCTTCTTTCTCAACAGAAGAAAAGATAAATTAATTGTTCAAAACAATTCGTTTAGACTGTGCACATGATCCTAAATGGATCTTTTTAGCCAGTAACACAAAACGATCGTTCGTTTCTTTGGAACTCACTGTTTAAGCTTCTATATATCAATAAAAGGAAATAAAAACAAAACATGGAGATAAAACTCGGAAATGGAAATCTTCGAGTTTTTACTATCGACTAATTCTTCTTAATTAAAATAAATTTAATAGAAAATAATTATCTAACAGTTGTTCCCAAGTTTTACTAAGTTTGCTTTAAGTTAAACTTCATGTTTCCCCTTGTTTTTGATAATACTCGTAAGAAATTCATAGAAAGCAGGAAGTCTGAATGGCATGGGTTATTGTAAAAAAGCAAGAAGTCTACAAGCAACTGAGCGGTAAAGTCGCTGAACACGTAGTTTGTTCCGGGGTTCGAATCGAAGAAAGAGGGCTGACTGCATGGGCATTTTTGCGATATTCCCTATGTGTAACGTACATGCGAGCCAGTTTGCCTCAGAAAGTCCTTTAGGAAGGCATCCTTTTCCCTAGGCAGATAGACCTCGTGTGCTCTGCTGTATTCAAACTATCTAATGTAACCTGCGTTAAATATTAAATAGTACCAAATAATAAATAGGGGTGATAACACGCTAATTCATTTAGTAAACTCCATGATTAACATTTACGTGGTAAAGTTAAATTTTGAGTTATTTTGTACTACAGAAGTATAATTATAATCATATATGACGCTTTTTATTACTTAGCAAAATATGCAGAAAGCGAATGGATGTAAGAATTTATCTTGTGTGACAATGAGTACATATAAAATAAGCTGCAAAACACCATATTCAAATGTGTTTATTGTTTAGGTACTTTGTATATTTTGGATGTTTACCTATAGGTAAGGCAACTGTGATCTCTCAGTAATTTATTATTCCTGGGGTAGTCAAATATTTCTGCAGTGTAGAGAAACTGCCTTGTTTCATTCGCGACAATTTTATTAACCGACGGTTCCGAATTTGCTATGCATTTATCAATGTAATTGATGAAATTCTCGGTTGAAGGATCAGTGTTTCGCAGATTTCGAAGCTCCATTCCATATTGAGATCAGCGAAGCTGTTTTGTGCGTAATATCTTTTCTCTCCTTCATGTGCATGCAATTTTTCTTGTTAAAAGAGACCGATTTTACTGAACAATTCTGAATCGATTTTACTGAAGAATTCCGAATGATAATGGTGCAAGTTTCTCAAACTTCGTTACCGATGTCATTAAATTAAATTTACATTTGAAAATTCGCTACAATGCGCCATACTGAACCATTACCCAGTTTATTGGTTTATATGGCACTTAAGACGAGAAGCAGTGTCACTTCGCTCAGTCGTACTGACAGAATACTACGTATGTCGGTTAAACGTTGTCGATTATCCGCGTTCAGCGAGATTTTCCTCCAAAGTGAAATCTCGCTTGATCGAGCCCAGAAGTGGATTTAACCGAAACAGTGGAGATAAGCAGTAAGTTTAAAAGCGCAACCCTCAAATGGATCAGCTTCTCCATAGATGGCATAAATTAAAATGAGTTTGAAAACTTGCGATGTTTTAATCGAGCCTTTTTTCTAATGCTTACGTTTTTTAAAATAAAAACGGATTTTATAATGAAAACACGTGCTCTTGGTTTGCTGAGCATAAAAATAACGAAATGTGTAATCTCTAAGCAAAAGAATGCTTTCTTTAATACTGCTCATCCCAAACGGAAACTATTCAGCTGCTTGCAAGAGAAAATAAATGATCATTATCCACCGTACTGGTTCGTCTACTAAAATTCTTATTTACAATAGTTTTGACATTAACTTCTAAAAGCAGTTCTCATTGCTTTTTTGAGAAAAATCATATTAATCATAATGTTCTTTTGAATTTGAACAAGCTGGTGTAATATAGGGACTTGAACAAACTGTATACAAATATATATATCTTCATTATCTTTATATTTTACCAAAAAAATATTTAATGCACTTCTCTTGTTCAGAAGGTTTAAACATTAATTCTTTAATGCATTTCTAATGTAAAGACTATTTAAACAAATCACAATGTATTCAAGTATCCGATAAGCCTTCGATAATCTTATTGTATCTATTTAGAAAGAATTAACATTTATGCGGCTGTATTTTAAAGCATGATATATATTTCGCAGTCATTAACGGACCTTGCTAAGTGGCGAAAGACCACGAAGTATGGGTTCCTGATTAATAAATATAAATAACTATCCCGCTTTAATAAATACAAATAGCCTAAATTAGCATATCTGCAGGTGTAAATAGTTCAGATAATAAAATAAATCCTAAGGTAGAGAAGAATGAGCAAGCCGAATAAGTCCATCGGGTGGAATCGACGAATGAAATACTAAATAGTGGATCATTAACAGAACATGAAGGAGTTCTGAAATGCTTGCAAGACCATTGAATGCACGTAGTTCATCATGAGTTTGGAAACAGAACTGTTACAGATTTTGATAAATGTCTGTTACGGACGTCGTTACAGATTTTAAAAGGTGCTCCTTTTCAAAACACTGGTAAAACTGCACACTTGCAAATAGTAAGGTGAATGCATGACAGTGGAAATTTACCCAGTAATGGTTATTTGGTGCTTTTTCTGTTCACGGAGTATTAGTAGATATTTGTGTCCGAAAGCACTTTACATAATAGCATATTTATATTGCGTCACGAACTCTTAACTAATATTAACTCTCAATTAATACACATAAAATGCTAAAATTACTCGCGATGTCGAATTTGTGCAATTCTGTGATGAAATTTAAGCAAAAACAGATCGCTGTGAAGACAGGAAGAAATGGTTTCGTTCAGCTCATGTACACAGCGATCTATTTTCACTTAGGAAAACATCGCATAAATGCGCAAACTTGGCATCGCGCATAGCCTTGGCATAGCCCACATTAAATATTATATTCATTACATGTAAGATAATTTTACTTTTATGAAACTTTTTTCACCATTAGTTTGTCGCCATCTAGTCAGACTTCGTTTCAATGTTTATGTTTGGTACTACGTAGCGCCCTGTTACCACAAGAGTACAAAATGTTCTGTATTTGAACAGTAAGATTTTTAAAGTAGAGAAAATTCGTTTCCATTGGTAAGATCCGCAAACAAAGTCAGTTCTGACATGCGTAGAAAAAACTGAATCCCTTAATCAGTGGTATTCGACCTGTTTTGGCCCATTCATCTCTTTCAATATTGCTAGATGACCATCTCCCCTCTCCCTGATAAGACTGATTCTTCTTAATTTATAAAATAGATTTATTTAGATTACTATTACTTCTAACGTGTTTTAGAAAGTGAACAATAAAAATGTATATGGAATATTCATAAATATCAAAAATTGTTGATTTCCTTTAGAAATAGATTTCTTGAAGCTAATAGATGCTATACACTTCCCTTTCCATGCCAAAATCTATAAACTGTATGTTTATATACTTATATCGCGTTTAAAGTTGATTCCTACATGTAATCAAGTGTTAGTAACTCTTGTGAATGTAAATGGGTGTTGCAAACAGCTAACATCTCAGTTATTCCACAGTATTTAATTATTTAACTAATATTTTGGACTGACTAGTAAACGAGTAGATAAAGCTGTTTAACACTGGTAGCTCGACCCAGATTTGAATTTTGGTGAACAAGCTATGTGATTAAGCAATTCGTTGTTTTTTTTTTCCTGTAGGTAAAGTGAAAATAAGCCATCTTCTCTTGCAAAGTCCTTCCCGAAGACAGCACTCTTCTTAAGCAGGTACTTCTAGTGTCTTCATCATAACTATATATTACAGTCAAATCACATATAATGATATTAGGATGAAATTTTACCTTCAGTTCTTCTTTTATTATTATTTTTATAATCGCAATAGGTTACAAAATATGATTTCCAGCTGTGACCCAAAATTTTGTTTTCTAGTAAATAAATTAATGTTTCTACCTAGTATTCCTTTCTCAGCTTCTACATTAATCAGAAAGCTCAAAACCACTGTAGATTGGAGAAATTATTTGGAATTAAATAACTTAAATATTTAGCATGGAATACCTGAAAGCAAAGAATACAATACATCAGAAAAAGGATTTAAAATTTTGATGTTGACCATGCATTTAAATTAGTATATTTTACCTCATCTTATTGTTCCGTTCCGCTGGTAAGTTTAGCAGCTTGCGGTAAATTTATATTCTGATAAAAGCCGTTAGTAAGTATCTAATTTTTTAACATCTTTTCTTTAACTGCACATGTAACCGCTTTAGCTAGCAAATGTGCTGAAAAGCATACCTATTTATTTTTTAAGTAATATCTTACAGAAGATTAAACCTTGGATTTCGTTTAACAGAAGAACATTTTAATTTCTCGCATTTAATTTCTGTTAAGATTGCAAAAAAATATTTATTGAAGTGGTAAAAACAAACTTCAGTGTGTAAGTAATAATAATAAAGCATGTGAAAAGAAAATTCAAATTTATACCTCTAAATATAGCATTCTCATGCAATATTTGACTCATGGTGCCGAGAAACGCTTGGCATTTGAATTACGAGACCTTAAAGCTGTTCTAGGTTTCTTACGCTTCAACTGCAGTTTACGAAAAGCAACTCTGTTACGAATACGAAGCAATTATTCAAATATGCTGTCAAAACACGTGGAGAAAACCGTAATTAAGTTCTCAATGATTAAGTGCTAGAAGTGCAGTGAATGTTGGTTTGGGACATTAGAGTCGGTATTGAAGTTTAGGTTTCTGTGAAAGAGTTTTATTATTGCTACTGACTCTCAGTTACAAAATTGTGGAACTCTAGCATTTCTGTATTTAAATTCGCAGAATTTAATTTATCTTTGTGGTAAGAAAATTATTTATGATACTAATATTTTTGTAACGTATAACGCGTCAGATAAAAGTTATAAAACACCGCATATACTAGCTTGATTCAAGAACATTCTATAAAAACTTTCTTTTCTGAAAGAATGATGTGTGACTTCAACTGGAGAAGGTTATTTGTTTGAAAAATTTAAAGTTAATTTTAGGAAAATTTAATATTATCCTAATTCATTTTGACAGTAATGTTGCTTACAAACACACAATGATTAGACAGAGTGATTCACTGATAGACCGACAAACTTGCAGGGTATATAGAGGATACAGAGACGACTAGGAATCACATAGGAATGCAGAGTCGCAAATGCCGTAGTTGCAAGCCATGGCGCGAAGAAGCAGAGAAAAAGAACAGAAACAGCAACACATTAATGGTACAGTAAACATTTTATTTAAACTTTTTACTGAAACAGGTGTTCAAAATAATGACCAGAAGTCGTCTGAAAAGCTTGAAAGCGGCGCTGCATGGAATTTCTTACGTTCTGGAAGAGTCCTAGCATCTCCAAATATTCGAGCGACGAGGTCGTGAATTGAAGGGATAGGCAATCTCGTACACCAAACTCTTCATGTGATCCAGAAGAAGAAGTCCATGCATGATAGGTCCGGTGATCTGGCAGGCAAATGAACCGGGCCACCACGACCTGTCCACCGCTGTCCAAATGTTACGTCGGGATGTCGGAAGACGTCAGTCGTGTAATGTGGAGGAGCTTCGTCATGATGGTACCCATAAGAACCGACACCTGACCTATCATGCATGGACTTCTTCTGGGGTTGCGTAAAGAATTTGGCGTACGAGAAGCGCTTTCCTTCAGTTGAAGACCTTGACACTTTAATATCTGTAACTAATAGGAGGATACATAATATGCCAGGAATCTTCCAGAGCGTAAGGCATTCCATGCAGCGCTGCTTTCAGGCCTGCCAGACGACTTCCGGTCGTAATTTCGAACACCTGTTGTAGTACAACCTTACAATAAAATGTTTTCTGTCCCACTAATCTGTTACTGTTTCTGTTTTTCTCTCTGCTTCCTTGCATCATAGCTCGCAACTACGGCATTTGTAACATTGCATTTCTATGTGATCCCGAGTCATCTCTGTACCTTCTATACACCCTGCAAGTTTTTAGGTCTGGTAGCGAATCACCCTGTATATTTTCTTACTAAACAACTTCTAGTAAATCTTACAAACGATAACTGACGGAACTTATTTTTATGCTATTTCGACTTGCTTTCATGAATTGTCATCTGCATGTCAAAATATTCTTTCCAGAAAACCTTTTACTTTTGAATCAGTGAACACATGCTGTCGTAAATTTGAAAGCTTAGCAAAGAACATCTATAAAGCTTTGCTGTAAAGCTGGAACTAATCCTCATTTTTTCAAATAAATTGTGACTGGAGATGAAACTTAAGATAAAACAACGGTTATCTATTTGGATACAGTCGCAGAAATGCAAAATTTTAGATGTCTCTAGCAAACACTAATTCGATGATCGTTTGGATTGGGAAGTGAATTCACAAGGAATGTTTTCTGATGAAAGTAAAATGAACTGTGTATCTTGAAAGACATAACGAAATTATTTCTGATGATATTCAGTGCTTTAAAACTGCGTTAGAGAAAGCTAATAACAAATTTATGTTGTACGGTAATATGTCGTCAAGCAATTTATAGCTAAGAAAAGTATTCGAATTCTCAGCATCCTTCTTTATATAAACGGGCCAAGCGTTGTATAGACTTGAAAGTTATAAGAGTATACTGGAGGTAAACGTGCGACTACTGATTTTTTCATCTTTCAATTTTGTACTAAAATACTGTATATAAAAATAAAAGTCATACATAAACTATTGAATTTATTTTTAAATATAATTTATTTTTTTATTCTAAAGTAACTATTTTTCATCATATACAAATCGAGGAAAAACGGGATGCGAATTTGGAGATTTTACATTATAAGCAAATAATTTCGAAGAGATTAGCTTTTTGCAAAAACTCATTTAAAAGAGCTATGCTATTGATGTTGATAAAGCGATTCAATGTTTGAATAATATTTGCTAAAGGTATTTTAGAATTTTATTTAAATTCTATTTAATATATTTTATATCTCTGAACTATTTTTTTTGTTGTTGTTGGCCGTAATGAAATTAAAGAGGGCATCTGTGCGTAGTAGAATCACAAATTATGCATCGAAGAAATGTTATCACATGTCACTTAACTCTTTCATTTAAATACTGGTATAATATCTATACATCATCATGAAGCAACGAATAAACCAGAGGTAATAGATATATCATTTCAAAAACCAGAGGCAATAGATATATCATTTAAAGTTATTTGTTAGGAAAACTATGAAATTTGAATTCAGTCACAAAAATAATATCTTGTTTAAAATAACACTATAAATACGCTCAGCATTCCCTACTAGGAAATTTTCCTCACATGGCGTCAGTATAAATGATATCAAAATTAAAACTATAGTCGAGGTTTTTAATCAAATATTTGCTAATATTTAATTGCATACTTTTTCTGTGTTGTGAGCGGGTTCGTTTGCAGCCACTGCGATACATAACTGCAGTGCGAGCTGAGCTCGTTGACGACCATCAAAGAGTTAAAGAAAAATCTTTTATTTCATAACTAAAAATTACAGATTCATTTCGCAATTTCTTTCACGAATACTTTGTAAATGGCTTTTGTTGTAAAATAACCACGAGCTTTAAAGAAACCAAGAAAAGGCTTCGTTTTTAATAATTAAGAAAAGTATTATTATTTAAGCTACAGTTTTAAATAGCTAGGACTTACTCTTTGCGATTTGGCTAGGAGAAATGAGGAGACTCAAATGAGGTTTAATAAAACGAGCTCTTTAATTTAAATCAAGGCTTTAAGTCTTATTAATATAATTCTATATGCAAGTCCATATATTCCATTTCAATGTACTCTGATTAATGATATTCTGTTTTACCTTCGTTGAAGAAAAATGGCAGAGTGTAGATTAATATTTGTCTTTTGACTTAGGTCATTCCTGTTGCAGCCGATTTAAACCCCTATTAAATTAACATATAACGTTCTACTGCTTATGTTTTCTTTTGCCACAAAGTGTACTCTTGAGTTGCGCCTTCAAATTAAAGCATTTTAGATTACATTTTGTCGATGACTTATTGTTTTCTGATGATTATCATTTGATTTATCCAATTTCATCGTCCCATTTGTTGGCTTGACTATCAGGTTTTATTAATAATTATTGTTTCCGCTTTATGGCAACGCTGAAATTTAATAGTTTTTGCTATTCTGCTAGATTATAGGCCCTAACTGGCGATTTTTTCCCTTCATAGCGAGATGATGCAAGTTAACTTGCCAGAAGTGCATTTTGTCACGCAATGAGATGTCATGATTTTCAGCTCCGCAAGTGATGCAGCCATACGGTCTCCAGGAAGTGACAAAATTTGATAGGCATGGTATTTGATCATAGCATGCATTTTAATATGAAAAACCTCTTGGGCTTGTGGGAACAGTTGAAACCTCATATGTTGGTGAATGTTTTTCCGGGAAGTTATGTTGTGAGGTGATGCTTGAGACACTTGATCACGCTGCTGTGACGCAATTGTTCGTCTATATATCAGGGTCAACAACAGAGCACTCAGTTATGTCCGGGTCATGGATATGGTGGCGGTGCAAGCTGTTGCTGCTGCATTTAGGCTTTGCTGGTCTCGTGGAGCCATCTGTATTTGGTGGGAACCAAAAGGAAAATGCTGTTTTGTCTTGTTCCTAATGTATATGCTTGCCGATAGATAGCACCAGTGAAGGTCGATGTCCGTTGATACTCTAATAAAGTCGAAGCGCGAACTGTAGGCATTTCTCTTCGTAATATATCATTATAAATGATGAGGAAAAGTGCACTTTGGTTTTAAGCATTTCGATGTCCTTTCTTTTCTGGGCAGCAAATGATGCCTTCCCATTCTTAAGGCAAATAGATCTTTCATGCTTCGTCTTAGTAACTAACATACTTTATCTGAATATATCCTAACTTATTTCAATCTTCTAGTGAGATCTAGCACTGTGGACAAATTAAAATGTACGAATATTTACAGGAAAGTGCCAAAATTCAATGGTACTGAGAAGAATAAAATTTAATTTAAGCTTTATCTTTTAATTACAAATTAGAAATTCAGCTTTGAAAATTTTTTAAGTGTTTTTGGAATACTAGAAAATGTGAAATATTCAGAAGTAAATTAATGAATTAGTTTGTGTCTCAATCCTAAACAGGAAGAAAATCTGTAAATGTCCTACAACTTTACCTTCATTTCCGTTATACTTATATAAAAATTTTATCCCAGTAATAAATCAAAGCGTCATACGAAGTAAAATATTAGCATTTTTATTTTCGACTCGATTTATGACAGCCATCAAAGCCATATATTATTTTAGGAAAGCAGAAACGGTTATTAAACATATTAGCAATTTCTTGTGTACCCTATTAATTATTTATTAATTTCAGAGTATTTTTCATGTGCAAGAAAACAGGATGCTCATTCATCTAAAACAAAATGCTATAATAAATTAACTTTGAAGTTTGGGAAGAATTTCATAAGAATGATCGATAATAAGGCTAAACACATAAGCTCTTGCGCTAAACTCATATATTGATTTTAGGTACTCGAAATGTGTTTAAAAATCGTTCAATATCGAATCATTTATCACGCTTTTGGCAGATTTCCTATACTCCGTATGGGGAAATATGTGTTTTTATGTTTTTCAGAATGAAGAAAATTATATGCAAAATACTAATTTTGTATAGACTTTTAATAAAAAAATTATATATAATATTTTTATTTATTTAAATACTATCAAAAGCAGGCTGTTGCGCATCTTACAAGAATTCCAATTAAACCTAATAAAATTAAAACGGAATTCGAGTTAACTAGAGTTAAGGAGACCGAAGTCCCGGTGACACAGTTAACTTGCTGTTCTTTCAAAGCCAAGTAAATTCTTCAAGACTACAAATGTTTACGATTAAATTCGTACAGAGTCAAAAGTTGAAGAAAATAAGGCTCTTATTCCATAGCTTTCGATATTTAGATGTCTTTGCAACAATTTGCATTTTTGTGCAGCTCCTTGACTCCTCCCTAGAATTTTGTTTTTCATATAAAATGTAAGTGTCTTGTTACGCTTATTTTAATCTCTTCAGTCCATTAAATTTGATTAGAAGATCCTCCAGGAAAGCATCTCTTCCCTTAGGCAGATAGCCCTCGAGTGCTGCTTTAATTACATAAACCAAAACCAAATCTATTAAATTTCAGCCCACCTTTGAAATAAGAATGCGCTTTAGGAAAGAGAAACTAGTCTGTCGTTGTAACATCTGGGGGAAAAGAGTAAGGCTGCTAAAGGGTTGCGTCATTTTCCTTTTCAAGAAACTGCTTGATGCGAATGGAATTATATAACGGCGCACTTTTGTGCTGCAGAAACCAATTGTTTGATTAAAAGTTCTCAGATTTACGCTCTGAATTTTCTCCAAAAGGTTGTTAATTATATATATGAAGTACACCATCAATCTCTCACGAATAAATTTTTTTGCAAGCAGACAAATCATTAACATTTTCCTGAGATTTTTTTAAAAATTTTTTTAAAGTTTTCGCGGTCGTGTTGAAGCTTCTCCAACCCAAGCAGATGGTGACCGTCTTGTCACAGGGCGATGAATGGAAGTTTAATCTACAGTCAAAATTTGTTTGAAAAAGTGGGAATTAATGTCAGCCATATGGACCAAACTGTTTGTTCATATTTCAAATCTCTGGCAACAGATACTCATTGAATGAAAACAAATAATTAACTGCATAAAAACATGTCCGTAAGCAGACGATATTCTAGAAAAAGCAAGTTGAGATATCAATGTAACAAATTCTGTCGACTTTCATTTAGAAGGTTAGCTGGAATTTATTAAAACATTTACCTTTAATTTTGAATACGCATTGTGTATGCTTTCTGTAAAATTTATTTTCTTGTTTTAAGTTTCCTTTTTATTTGAATTTGAAAAAAAAGTACTTGACCGAAATTAGGTAAAATTAATGAATTATAAAAAGGGGATTTTACAGTTAAACTGATAACAGATGAATTTATTTTTTTTTCCATTAAAATCACAAATTTTATCACCAGTTTTAAATTAAAAATTTAACAATAAAAATAAATATTTTGAGAAACTGGAAGCGTTTGCCATAACTCAAAGGGGTGTAAGAAAGATTGCATCGCAAATCACACTTTATAGTTCCAAAGTAATGCTTAATTGCTAAAATTCGCATTGCTTACGAAACCATATCTCCATATTGCAACCAATAAAGGTTTTTAAAGTTAATATCATAATATTCAGCTAAAATTTCATTCATATATTACTTGTAAAAGTATATAGTGTAAACAATATGCCATTAATATTAATTTTGAAATAACCACAACTTTTGGAAGTTTATTGAGCGTGACTTTTCGGTCACAAGGTATATGCTATCAAGCGGTTTGTAAAGTTCTTAGGTTATTTTGAAACAGGAGATATGAAAAATGATCAATAACCTGGCCGGGACCTCTCGAATAAGCGCCAAGTATTCGAGAGTACCATTACAGCACGAAAGCACGCAGAAAGGAGGAAGAAAATACTTTACATACTCCCCCTTTTAAAGGGTGATTGGGAATTAGGGGTCCAGTCGCTAAATCCTAGTGATGAAGAATCATCATCCACCACTTTTTAGTTCGAGAAACATGTAATGTCATTAGGACTTTTTAAAGCAGGACGTATGAAAAATGAGCAATGTCCTAGCCGGGACTTGAACATGGACCTCTTGAATACGTGCCGAGTGTGCTAACCATTACACCACGAAGGCATGCAGAAAGGAAGGAGAAAATACCTTATAGGTCCCATGGTTTTATCATGCGCTAAAAATAATTCATTCATTTTTTGCCATCTTAAATATTTTTCATAAGTTATTTTATCGAGGTATTCATTCATAACACCAAAAGACAAATGTTTCGTTTCTTAAAAAAATGTATTGCAACGCTTAAATGGGGGTAAGTCAATGAACTATAAATAAAAGTGTTTGAGTATCCGTGATTTCTGATATTAAGAATTCAGAAAACCGAATCCAGGGTTACTCTTGAAGTTTCTATAAACTCTTAAGGTATGTTGTAAGGAACTTCTTCGCTATAACGTGATGCTTAATTGTGAGAGCCAAGTAGATTCAATTTTCCTTAAATTTTAGAAGATAATAATATCAGTAGTAGTCATATATTGGCCAAAACTTGGGAGCATTATGTGAAAGGTTTCAAATAGAATACTGAAAAGGCCATCTGTTCAAGATAAAAAAATATACGGTCATTAAAATAAAATAAATTTTTACAGTACATCACTCTGTATTACAACTGTTAATTATTGCCACAAGCCGCTGCTACAGATACCGATTTTTGCTTGTTTTATACCTCAAAAATGTTCTGAAATTTTCATTTTTTCTTCTTTCTATTATAATACAAGTATTTGCAAAATAAATATCAGTTTCATAGCAGATTTTCTTCACGGCATAATAGTTTTAACAGCTATAAAATTTTAACATTGATGACTAGTAATAAATTTCAATTAGGATGTTTAATAATATTACATCTGTCGCTAAACCTTCCCCCTTCTTTCATCGTAAATTCCTGTATACTAATTAATTTGATTTTAAATTTGCTGATAAGTTTTGGGTTCAAATAATTAATGTAGCGTAATGTAAATAATTAGGGGAGTAATGAATTTTTAAATCTTTCCAGATAAATTAGTTGGAAATTCATTCCTAAATATGTATGCTTAAAATTTTAAATTTTTAAATTCGACATTTAGGTTAATTCGCTTACGAATCGATTACTATTAAGTGCGGTTTTGTGCAATTAATCCTGGAATTTGCCTCGCTTCACGTTTTGACTCTTTTAAGCTGGAGTCGTGCAAGTGGAGATCGTAGTTATTTCTTAGACCCTCACATTTCTACGGATGACTTTTGGCGGGATAAAGCTTTGTCACTTTCCTTATATATGACTTTTGCATACGTGTGCGTACGTGGAAAGGCAGTACATGGAAAGTTTGTTCTTGACTGGGGTTATATGAGAAACTCACGCTTGAATCAAAGAAAAAGAAATTTGATCACCTTGACTCCTTGGAAACGGGTTGTATGAGGGAAGAGGCCAGGTTTCGAATGGTTCTCCAAGTTTAGACGAATTTACGGAAAACCTGGTTAATCAGGCCTGCGCCTCTCACCTTATTTTGGCTGCTGCTAAATATACCTCTTAACTGATGACCGAAGCCATAGAGTCGGTGTTGAATGAGCGCGCCATTTTGAATTTCATCTCCATTGTATTGTTACATTTTAGTGTGGATGTAAAGAAATGCGAGTTTCTACTATTTATTGTAGATAAACATTTATTGTAAAAATATAAATTACGTAGTTAAAATTGTTTAACCACTTTTTTTTTACTATACTATTGCTCATGTTTCAGTAAGATCGAAATTTTGAATTTTATCTTTTTTTTTTCTTCTGCATTTTTTTAAAGCTTTAAATTAAATATGAATCAAAGCTTTCCGATCTTTTATTGTTCATTTATTGCTTATTACAATTTCTTAAATTTTGTGCGAAAACGTTTTACTCCATTTTGCCACTGTCTTAAAAATGGTATATATTATGAAAAGTTTTAATATTGTTGATGACATAAAATACATAGTTATTAACTTTCAAATACTTTATCGTTGTTTTTCTTGAACTTCTGTTTAAGATATTTTTGCATGTTTACAGGTTGTTTAGATATTTTTGCATGTTTACAGGATTCATTCAAATTCGCAACCATCTAATATGGCGATATGAGGACTTAGTGATTTTCTAAAACGCGCGAAAATAACCGATCGAGACCTTTCGAAAATGCGCCAAACTGGCTCGTAATATGCAGTTTTACCCCATAGTTTTCTAAAGAGAAAGTAGAATTCAACAAAAGCGTATTACAAGTTCAAGAACAAAGCAAGTCGAATATTGATTGTTTATTAAATGAAGAGGCGTCCAGTCCAGAGGAACGATTGGGGAAAAACTTTGGCAGGATATTCGTCGAGTTTCATGATTCGATGGTATCCAACTTTCCGAATTGACAGGTAATACGTTATTACTAAAAATGTTACCTACTGTCTACGTAATTTTGTATTTCATTAGCAGAATCAGTACCTTGACAATACCCTAAGTAAAATTTCTACAGTTGAAAATTAAAAAACTACAACTAAAAAGAAAAAGACCTATCAGAAACCGAAACAGATCTATGCTGTTCCTCTTGTATTAAAAAGTAAGCCAAAGTGTACACAGTTAACTCAGTTGCTTTTCTGGCTTGACGGAAGTTCTTTAATGAAAGTGGAGAGATATGTTGCTTTATACAATGCAGTATATACTGCGTAGACATATTAATTTGTAATAGAAAATCATATATTCAGTTGACTCCTTTCCGTGCAGGCCCACCAGCGGCCGAGCGGTAAAAGACGCTGAACACTGGTAGTTCGGTCCGAGGTTCGAATCCCGCGAACGGGCTGGCTGCATGGGCGTTTTCGTGGTTTTCCCCATGTGTAACGTGTATACGAGCCAGTTTCCCTTAGAAAGTCCTCCACGAAGGCATCCCTCCCTTTAGGCAGATAGCACTCGTGTGCTTTGCCATAATTGAATAACCCAACCCAACCCTTTCCGTGCAATATTGATATCAGTATCTCGGATTCAAACCCACACTTTGTCAGGTTGTACTTATATTTTTTAAATAAAGATCAGTATTGAATATTAACAGTCAAGTTTAATCATATGCATAAGAGTGAAATAATATTAAGTGCCCAGAATGAAAATTAGTCTTCACTCATGAAACTTAATACATTTCCCTGTTCAAAACCAGTTGACAATACTGAATGAATAGCTCCAAAATGTCTCGAAATTATTGGCGTCTCCAGTTTGTGTTTACCAAGCATAAATCTTCACAAACGTCATATTATTCACAGATTTCTATGTTCAGAAGAGTTTTACTCTTTATCAACGTCACCTATTCTAAAAATAGCTTAAACTGGGAAATCAATATTTTAATGCATTAATAAAATTTCCTAGATTTTGCACAAGTTAAGGAACGAAAAGTTGCTCAGTTTTTAAAACTTCTTACTAAATTTCACCTCTAATCTCTTAGGCACAAAATTGATTTTCGATTAGTGAAGTCTCTAGCGAAATCATGCATAGGTTTTAATATTAGGATTGCATGTTATATAGCTTAATTTGAAACTTTTATTGAAGTATATTTTTCATAAATAGTGAGACAAAAATTGCAGTGAAAACCTTGTCTAAAAAGCAAAATTTTGAAATTTAATACGTATTCATAATTACCAAATTTCAAAAATTGCAAACCATTTTAATTCCTAATGTTTAAAACTAAGTATGCAAATGCATGAAATGCAGAATTTAAAATAAAACTCTTTTATGCATGCATAAAAAATAATAATTACGTGTTAATAATATAAATGTTAAATACTACAGAGCAATGCAAGCACCGATTTCGGTGTGAAGATAAGCTAACATTATTACCTATATGTTACTTACAGTTTCAAAATAAAACTTGCAATATAAAATACAGGAAATTGCCAACGAGATTATGCATCTTGGGTGATGACTTTGCGCGGTGCACCTGGCGCAATATCGGACTTTAAGGTACTTCACTGGTGGCCCATTGCTACTGTGCTTTCTCTTATACAATGTATATCATGTACTATATGTTCCTATTGGAACCAAATTATAACTATCCTTCGGCATAATGGTGCCGCATCCTTATACAAGCTGACCGCTGTTCAAAAAGACAAAAATCTTCGTAACGGTGCCACTGCTTAAAGGATAATGATGCTCACGCTTGAAACTGATCGTGTGCACCCTCAAAGCCAGTCTGGCCTTTTTTTTTAAAGTAAGCATCTACTTTCCTTTACAGAAACAGCTGGGCCTGCTCTTTTGAAACGCCCCTCTCAAACACAAATTAAACTTCTTTTGGTTTATAGTTATATGTATAAATATATATCTAATTTAAAATAGTATATTAATTTATAATCATTATTAGATTTGATTGATTGTTGATATTTATTCATATTTATTTACATCAAAGGTTCTTCTTCTCTCGGTCCATAATTTTACGTCCTGTCCATATCACGTTTGAAATAAAAGTACCACCAAATGTTACCGCCATGTATTAATTTCAAAGAAATAAGATAGCAAATATAAAAAATGTGTGGCAACACTTTAGCTGTCTATCGAGAATTCTAAAACAATGCTGCTCTTGAATATTTTATAGATTTACTGCTCAATTTTGTGTGACATAAGTGCGCAAAAAGTGATACTTAATAATAAAGTTAGAGGTAGTAAAAGAGCACTCACGCTGCTTCAGTAGAACAGCACGCCACCGAACCGGTATGGTGGTTAGCGTCCCTGACTGCTGTGCCGAAGCGCCCAGGTTCGAATGCCGGAAAAAAAATGTATATTTGTAAATATATAGTGTCGGTGCGACATGGCGGCACTTTAAATATTCAGAGAGCCGAAAGTTCTCTCTTCCAATTTGGTAGCAGCAGAGAGGGTTAGCAGATCCTCGGACCTGTTCCCCCGCAGTGCTCTCCTTCAAAATGAGAGGCGGAACCAATCCAAATCACACTGTCAACTGTTAAGTGTTCAAGGTTGTTGCCAACAGAAGAATAGATCGGAAAACAGCGAGCTCAGCAACAGCTTAAAAATATTAACAAACCGTCTGGTTAAGTTTAAATCTGAATCCTTTCAAATTTTCTTGTGTTTCTTTATTATTTATGACTTTGTTGTCGTTAATTCGTTAAAAACATAATTTTCTTGTGGATTCCTTCTTTCTGTTTTATAGAGAAAATTTTCTAGAGATTTAGAAAGCAATTTCCTTTTCTTTTCCTTTTTTTACAGGTCTTGCAAGTTGCGGTGCTAAAAAGATTGGGACGCACTAGAAGAAAGAAAAGTATTAAGTTGGGTGGAGGGGGAAGGAATTCGAAACATTCAATTACTAACAGTAAAACGCGTTTTTTTTTTTTGTTTGAAATCAACATTTACATTGATAGCCAAAGGAGAATTAGATAGGATACGTGTATTATAGACGCATGAAAAACTGAATATCTGACAGATACTTAAGATATAAGACGATTTTAATAAATTTTTATCTATATTATTAAAGATTAAGAAAAAGGATTAAGCTAAAAAAATTGCATATATCATATACACCACTTTCACCCCTAATCTGCATAGCAGTTTGTCATTCCAGTGACAATAAAGTTTAGTGTATTGAAATACCCGAGTCCTCTTCCGAGAAACACAAGGGAAACAATTCTTCTAGTTCACAAAAACTTCGACACTTTTATGCCAGTCTGGCGTTTTTCGGTAGTTTTGTAACAATTTAGCCTTGCGTGCACCTATGCCCCCTTTTTCCCAAAGCCCACAAATTCCCCTTTTTCGCAAAGATGGTGAAGATTTATTTCATACCCTGCTTAATGAGTCAATCAGTAGCTAAAAGGAAAATTGTACGTACAAAAGGGTGCAGATGATTACTTTTAGTGAGAAACTGATCTTCCGCTCATTCACGCTTCCTTATGCCGATGCACCGTTCTGAAGATTTCTGCTTATGTGAATAACGGTTGACTTGCAAAAAGGTGCGACACCGTTCTACAGACATTCCTTCCTATTCCTTCTGTGCATTCTGTTTGGGACGCCTTCATAATAGCGGCGCACCTCTTTCAAGGTATAATGACCCACAAGTACTAATAAATTTAATTGTACATTCTAACCCTAGTTAATGCCTATAAATAGTAATATATATGTAATTAAATTATAATCCTAGTTACTGCGTATATTGAAATTAAAAATCGTGTATTCACGATTACTTTGTTATTGGATTAACTGCAATTATAATTACGTCGTAAGCGTATGATTAATAATGCAATTACATTGGAAATGAATTAATTATAATCTCAAAATTTATAGTAAGAATTATATTGTAACTGAAGAATTTCAAAATACGATTCGAATATAATTGCAATTACATTGTAACTGTAGCCGGAATTACACTGTAAGGACAAGTAATTGGAACTATCATGTACATACAATCACATAATAATCGAATTTCTTATTTTCGCAACTACATTCTAATTAATTTATTAACTAATTACAATCTAAATGAATTATTACAAACTCTGGATGAAATATCATAGTTGGTTTTTACGGCAGGTTAGCCTCCGACACAGTCTCTAGTATGTTGCTCAGATAGTAGTTGAAATTTTCATCTTTTTTCATTTGCTGAATTTTATCTGTGTTATGTAGAGATCTGGCTTCAGCGTTAATTCTAAATGCTGCGTAATTCCTTGACAAGAAAGAGAAATTGCGATAATGACGTCATTATCGCAATGGCAGTTGGCAACAACTTGTAGGAAAAAAATATAGATTCTGTATAAAGGGATCGTTTTGCCTTCAAAGGAAAGGGAGATTACTTTCTGTTGCCCAATGAGCGAACCGAAATATGGGTCTGCTTAAAGCAATGGACGTGCATTTTGAAACAACACTTTTTACGCGTAAATTGTCGGAAAGCCTAAACGCTGAGTAATTATTCTTTACAAATCCATTCTACTCTATCAGCACTGTGGTGACTTTGGAATAAAAAGGCCTGATTTTATGGCGCCATTTAATTGTTTCCTTGAACTGTAAAGGAAACAAAAGATAGACAAACTATCTACTAGATCTATTATTTACTTGAGAAACGTTTTGTAGGCGCGTTTTGGTCTCTTTTCATGGGGAAAGAGATGAACAAAATACGCTCGAAATATGGGCGGAGGTAACATAAATTGCTGTTTCGCTTTAACTAGTTCGAAAACGTTGCTGCATGACTGAGACTGACTATCTAAGTTCAGTCACAAGCAAAAGATGGCTGTTAATTAATAATTAGCTGAGATTAGGTTAGATATTGTCGAAAAAGGAACTTTTTTATTTGGATGAGGACAGAGAAAAGATGGGAATTAGTGGTAAGAAATGCCTGAGCGATAAAGGTTCTTATCTAAAGGGACGAAGTGTTCCAGTAACGTAGACACTTAAGAAACAAACGACTGAAAGATAAAGTTCGCTGGCCAACAGTCATGAAGTGATCCAGATACTGACATTTGAAGGCAAACTGTTTCCAGACATCTTGAATTCGGCTACTGAGTGGGATGAGACGAAGGACGTCCAACGTGAAACTTTTTATCTACAACGTCTCATTCTGTGAGTAATTTCGGAGTGTCTTCGTGATTCAAGAAATTCCGAGAGTTGTAACTATTTATGACAAATTTTGTGACGATCGTGTGCATTGTTCAGGACTACGGCATGACATACAAAGATTATTTATGACTGCTAACTAACATATAGGAGAAAATTATTTTTTATTTCTGGAATACCAAAGTCTGCTGATGTAATGAATTTTCACTTCCTTCTTGCATGTGGTGATGATTACGTAGAAATAAATATTAATATGTAAAAGTAATTATTTGTATGTTTATTGTGAAATTAGTATGTTAACGTGGCATCTAAGGGCATATAAAAAGTGAATATTTTTTAACTATGATTATGTATTTATCTCTATATAGCTTAAATAACATTAAATTGCTTCATCAAATCAAACATGCGCTTAATTATTTGCGGATGTACTTAACTGTCAAATTGTTGAAAATATAGGATGGTTAATATTTGCAATTTATCAATTTTTACACATGATCCAAGCATCCACTTTGTTTTTTTAAATACAATATATGTAATTAAAATATATATGGTTTATTACCTCCAAAATTAGTCTTTTCATTTTTATGGTTTAGTTTTCATTTACAGGCTTGGCAGAAAGCGAAATAAGCTACATAAATGATATTTCAACAAAAATTTTGAAATTTTTTCTTTGAGGAAACGTTTTACGTCTAATGTGGAAAACTGAAACTAAAATAGTTAACACCTATATTTGAATAATAATCAAAAGTTGATTGATTTATTGATAACCATTTGTCTATGCCAACAAAATTTGGAAAAAACGGAAGTTTATAATTAAGTAGGCATCAGTGAGGTTCGAACTCACGATCCCTAGTTTACGAGACCAGTGCTCTAACCAGCCCTGGACTCTATAAAAATTCATGTTATTTAGCAAACGTATTACTTTAACAGATGTAATACGGATAATAATGAAAACGTAATCACGAAAATGCGAAAGCCACTAAGAAAGAGATAATTTTGTATTGAAGATGAGATGAATTTAAAAGCTAATATTGAATGAAAGGGGATTCAAAACGTTACAGACTTTCAACCTTGCCACTTTGCCCACACCACAAGAACTTTGCCTACACCAAAAATATTTGCTGACATTAATTTTACTGGTTTATCACCTGCCACTTCAGTGATATTTCAGTTTATGAGTAAGTAACTTGAACTACGGAACTGCAGTCAAGGTATGACAAAGTAAATCAATTTTCTCAATCTATTGACCTGCTTTTTGGACGCAGCAGTTTTGCACGTAATATGTGAATGAAAGCATCAGCATGTTTATTGAAAACTTTTCCAGTTTTAATGCTTTCAATATTTCTGATTTTTTTGGTATTGACTACATCCTGACTTCTTATAAAATTTGAAGCAAATAAAAAATTCTTAAAAATACTTTTCCAATGGATGCGCATAATGGTTAGTAAAGGTTAACTGTTAGTCCAAAATTTAGTGATCTGGGGGGCATCTACAGTAAGGCTTGTTTAATTGAATTTGTCGTCTCTCTTTCTCGAGGTTATATTATCGGTGCACCTGCTATGGCACATCATACCAAACGGTAACGAGGCGTCGAAATGACCAGTGGATTTCGCCAGTGTCTTAGGTTATTTGGATACGTCACAGCCCACATGGGCTATCTGCTTAAGAGGGAACGCCTTTGTGGAAGACTTCGGAAAGGATACTGATTCTGGATACATATGGTACATTCTTACATATGGAAAAATCAACCATGCATCCTCCTCGTTTACCTTGGATCGAACCCTGAAAAAACTACCAGTTTCAGTGAACTTAGACTCTTCGGAAACTGGTTGGGGCCCCGGGCCGAGCATGAAAACGGGAAAATGTAGCATTGTATGTGATGAACTAAGAAATTCAGAGGATTGGATTTGTTTGTTCCTTTTCTTTACTTTCATGCGCATTTTAAGATACCGTTATAAATTATTGAAAAACTACAACTGAAATTTTTTGCAAAATATAATATAACTTATATCACGGAATCGCGGCATAAAAAAATAAAGAATGCGAATCTTCACAAATAAATAAATTGTAACCTAACCCCTATAGCAACAGTTTCTGGACCTTTCAAAAGAAACTCTCTTAGGAAGTGCCGCAAAGAAACGAAAAAGCGAACATAAGCGAGGGAAATATATGTGCGAAAATCTTTCATAAGCACGGCTGGATTTACGGACCAATACACGACTAGAGGCAATATGGCCACTGATGCGATATTTGTAAGCTGAAGCCTGGGAACAGACTTATCGATTGCGACGCTTAGAGAAGACCGCAACGTTTCGGTGAATCATCAAAAGAATTTAAGGAAATTATATTAAAGTAATGAAAACAAACTTGTTCTAATGTTTAAAAGCATACAAATATTAGTATGTTAACATTTTAAACTTACAATTTCTTTGATATACTACGGTTTAAATTCATCTTAACAATAAACTTAAATTTACTTAACCTTACACAAGTAACCTCCAACTGAATCTGTAAGTCACCAGTGACCATTCTATAACTCATTTGTAATCAATTGCTTTAATGCATACTTTTCGATTTAAATTTAGATGAGTTTTAATTTAATTTATTTAAATGATCTAATTTAAAATGATTTTAAAATACATCTAATTCTACTGCAGCACTTCACGGTAGTAAAGTATGAGTTTACTGTTGTGAAAATTGTTTTGTAAGTCACAGGTGACCACCGAATTTAAACAGAAATAGGGTCCTTCGGTTCAATTTTACTTTATTCCTTCGCTGCACACCAGAGATATAAAATGTTGACTTTTAATAACAGTTAACATGTTAGTCACTAGTGACCGATTGCTTTGATAAGTACCAATGCGCTTCAGGTTTATCTTTTTCTTTGATCTGCTTAAATTTACTGCGTCATTGCACACGGTTACTATAATTTGAGAGCTAATGATCTACGCGTCACTGATGCAGCAAGATTGATATATTTATGATAACAGGCGATCATTCAACAGATCACTGATATAAGGTGATGCAATAAATCTGGATTGAATTTTACATTAAAATTAAATTGAAGGAAACAGGCACCCGTCAAGGCTCTTGGTCATCTGGGATGTATAGCTTGATGGTTGTAAACGTTCAAATCCTAAATCTGCGAAATGGATAGTGTCGTCAATTTAGACACATTTCCATTCAGAATAAAAATGAAGGTCATCGGGGGCATGACATTGTGCAATTGAATAAATTTTTAAAGTTAAATTAAATCCCCCAAAAATCAATGACCATCAAAGTCATTAATCACCGGTGACCTGTGAGTGTGCAATCCCTAATAGGGAGTAATTCTGTGTTCCTTACGCTGGCAGCTTTCCGAATTAAGTTGTAATAAATACAGTGGAGCGCAACACTGTAAAGAATAAGTTATCGCATTTCCCGTTGTGCTCTCGTAGTATCAGTGATTAACTCATCCATTGCGATTGGAAGATCTTTTGGTTCAAATTTCGGTTAGGTTATGTTTAACCTAACCAAAATTTAGTTTATTTGGTTTCTCTAAAGCAATTTAACTTAATGTAACTCCGCAATTTTTGAAAAAGTTCCTCTAAACACTTTTCTAGTGTCAAAACACAAGTATTAAGATCACTGCGTACCTCTTTGATTTTTGCACCTTTGAGAAATAATGCTTTTGTTTTTGTTTAAATATTTTGGAGACCAATAGAAATGATTATATAGATTTATCATTACGTTTTAACTATGGTAGTAATGATAAAAATGTACCTTTTAAAAGATATATCATTAAATGAGGAATATGCATTTAATCCGCCAACAATGCCCCTTTCTTGAAACTAACTTTAACTTGGGAGCAACGTAATTTTTAAATTTACCCAATTCCTCTTCACCATAATCTAGAAATGACCGAAAAACCAAAGTAATGTTAAAATGTTGTTGTATATTCACGGCATTAGCGGGATCATTAGAGGAACCAAATACGTGAAATACCCAAAATTCAGGCTTTGGCTAAAGCAGAGACAATGTTTATTTATTCCCTTTCTTTTGAGATTTCCTTTCGTCTAAGTTAGATCATTTGGATATCCCGGATCAGTAGTAAGTTATCTGCTAAGGGCAGGGATGCCTTCATGGATGACCTTTCTAAGGGAAACTGGCTCATATTTACGTTACACACGAAAAATTCTAGGAAAATACTCATACAGCTTAAATATTCGTCTGCGTTCGAACTCGACTCAAAATAAAGGAATTCAGCGGTCTTAACAGCTCGGCCACTCTTTTTATACTAACTAAACTTTGAACTAAACTTTGAACTTGGTGTTGGAACCAGCACAGAATTGTTACCCTACGATTACTGTGATAACTTGACGACGTAGTCCAATTAACTGCACTTTTCGTAATTTATATAAGATTGTGCTTATCTGTATACATTATATATTTTGTATAAAAGATATACTGATGACTTTTCAGAAATTTTGATGCAATTAAAAATGGTAAAGTTATTCTTTATTAATCTTTAGATATTGAATCAAAATACAAACATGCATAGTTTATAAATTGGTAAAGCATCTTCATTAGTTTGGGTAATTTACAAAATAAAGTAACATTTAGATTAGAGTAAAAATACCTGAAAATATTAATTAAAGTCTAAATCTTATTACATCTATAATACGTTACCTATGCACAGTATTGCTAGTATTTCTACTTTTTCCGAAATAATAATTGCATGAAATGTTAGACAAACATGCAAACATTTGTGAAACAATTACCTGCATTGTCAGTTACGAGATATTAAAAGTTTACCTACCAATATTTCCAATTAGTAATTTGATTGTCACATTTTAAAACTCCACATAATTATTCAAACACTTCAATTCGAGCTTGTGTGAGATGATTTCTAAAGTAATCTGTGTCAGTAAAAAAAATATATTATTTGTTCATTATGCATTAAGAAATACTATGTCTGGGCATTATTTGCTGTTCAATGTTTCTTGTAGAAATCACAGAAAAATATCAAATTATGAATTCACAGAAAAATATCAAATTATGAATTCACAAAAACATTATTGAATAATTACTGTCATAGAAACTGCATTTACGAATACGTATTGCAAAGAAATGTCTTAGTAATGCAGTACATATGAGCTAGATATAAAAGATTTTATTTAGGAATATGCCAAAGAACTGTATGGTGCAGAAACAGAATACTATTGGAAATTCCAATGAGAGAAACACATCTAAAGTGCTAATTGCAAACATATTTTGAAACTTCCAGAAATAAGAATAAAGTAAGGCTTTATGGATTGTTAATTGTTAATTTAGGGCGCAGTCCTGCCCGCCTGACGAGCGAAACTCGCCTTATGTGTAGTGTGATGTGGCTGCGCCCACATCACACTACACATAAAAAGTTTAAAAAAAAAAAAAAAAAAAAAAAAAAAAAAAAAAAACAAAATAAGCATGGAATTTACAATACATTTTTCCAGGTTACGAAGCTATAAAACGAGAAACGCTAGGTATGAAATAAATGCAAAAATACACGTAGATGACTAGTTTATACTATCACCTATCTTAAGGATGAACATTATCCAAAAACGCCACCATCAGCATCAATTACAGCCTCCAGATGACCTTAGAAGAAAGGGAAAACGTATTTTTAATCTCACGAATAAATGTTGAAACACCTGGTAAATACTCTTCTTCAGCTCGCCTTTACTGTTGCATGCGGTTTTATTAGTTATCATTCCAGTCGCTGTCGACATAATCCAAAGCACTTAAAACAATTGAATTTCGAGGTCACATATCAGATGCAACGTGATTAAAAACGAGATCCTCGAACTACTTCTAAGTTTTTTCAAGCCGTGTATGCCGGTGTCCAATTGGCACACATACATTCGACAACATTTTCAATCCAAGGATTGATTACGGTTACCAGAGCATTTTGGACACAGTTCAGTTCATTCTCAGAAAGTTTCCAAGTTTACGTAGGGGTATGCTATAAACCTGCAATGAAATCATTATTGCTCTGTATATTCAGCTCAATCTCGGGTCTTTTTGGCAGTCACAGCTTCAAATCTGAATTTACTAAAAGCTTCTCAGTTATCTGAATATTTCTCAGTGGTAACTTTAGTTTGCTTCAGTTTGTGTATGCTGTTGATTGTCTTGGCGCAGATGGAACAGTCTATCATCTTGCATCTCCACTCCTCAAAACTTTAATTATCCAACATATTTGGGCTCTGCAGTTGTTTGAAGTCTTACTCTGCTACCTGAAAAACTCGAAGAATAACTTGGATCAAGAAAGCTCTTATATTATCTCGATTCCGTTAGTCAAACTAGCGCCTGTTTTATATATCCTTTCAGAATATCGCATTTTCTCGATTATAATGTTAATATTTTAAGTTAAGTAGTTCCAAACAGGTGTGTACCGAAACGTGTGTTTAGGGTGTCCAATTGCCACAGATGCATTTAAAAATTATTCATAGAAACACATAAAACTAAAAAATACGAAGGTTATACGAATTTTTCTATTTATATTGCTTAGTCATACAGAAAAAAATGCAGTAAACTTAAGTATTCTAAAATTCATATGCACACAATCTGTTCTTCAAGGAGCAAAAAGGGAAATACAAAATTTTCTTAATTTCCTTAAACATATTTTACTTTTGGACAGAAATATCATAAAGCACTAAAATGGCTACCGAAAGAGAAATAAAAGCCAACAAATCCTTTGCTATTTGATTTCTCCTTAGAGATCCAGAACAAAAAGAATAACTTCGACACAATCGACCGTTTCTTTCCTTTCTAGTTAGAACAACAAGTTCCACCAATTCTGAATGTTCTTCACATGAGATGAAGAAATTGAAGACTTGAAAGCTTTTTCGAATAAACATGTCACTTTCTTACCTTCGCATTATCGGTCGAAATCCAGAGATTGATCAAATATAAATAAAGAAAATGTACCAGTTCTTCTTTTCCTTTAAGCATTAATCGGACACTTAATGAAAGATTCGCCTAATTTAGCAGAAGCAAATATTTAAATCAGATTCTTTCGTAGAATACCGTTTTTCCCTTCACAAATTAAAAGTCATTTTTAATGTTTTTATCAATAGAAAAAAAGGAAATCACAGATTTGTAATCAGTTAATAGATAAGAATGATACTCGGTAATTGATTCTTCAGTATCGCGCGCTGACACAATCAGTTGATTTCACGGTGTCTTTAGCAAATTACGGTTATATCACTGGAATTTCATATTCATGTTTTAGTGAAAATATTGTAAAACTAGTTGCCATTTTCGATAAATTCAAGGAATACAAGCAGGTACAAATGCAGTATCGCAAATGCTCAAAACGTGGATTGTGAGAATTACCCTCATGTGTCAACAGGTTCACACAAAGTTCATGCGGAGAAGTTATAGAGAATATATGCCTCAAGGAAAATAAACAACATTACTTATTATTTAAAATGAATACTCAGTAACAATGAATGGCATCTAACAAGGTCTTCAGAAATATGATCCTAGGAAAGGAATCATATTTCTAGGATCAGTAGAAATAAAATGGCCATGAAACAGCTTAACGGCAAAACACTAATAATAACAACTTACACCCATAAATGTTTTCCTAATTCAATTCTAGCAATAACCATTGAGGCATTTTTTAAATGTTCTCATATATGAGTGCTAGTTTTAAACACAAATGTTCTACCTCATATTTATAATAATATAGTTTTTATAATAGAATTTGTTACGTCACCGTAGGACAAGATATAATTTATGTTTCATTACTATGCGCTGTTACAAGCTGTAATGTCATTATGTATCATCTGCAACTGGAATGTGCGTAGTAATTAGTAGCAATATACTTGTTAACGAATTTGTAATATATTACACTTAGTTCTCATATAAATTTTTGGACTGCTTTTACGCATATACGTTTAATGCTCTACACTGCAATTGTATCAGGTGCAAGCAGATTATTGTGAAATATTAGTATATTACTTTCACTCGTATCATATTTTTGCATAATGTACTACGTTTATCCGTAATCCGATCCGTTGCAATTAATATCATTGTTCATAATCAGTTATTGTAGATTGTAGATATATGGATTGGATGGATCATATAAATTGAAATTTGGTTTGTGAACTATACTCTGTTACTTTCAAATAGACACTTAAAGGCCAATGTCATGCCTCATTCGCGGTTGTAAATCGTGTCATTATCACCTTACAACATTTATTTTCTCCACGTCAGTTGAGATTAGTTCATTTCAGCTTTCATTCCCTTTCTTTCTATGACGCGAGACACGCTAAACGGAAATGAAGTAGAGGAAAAAGTTAAGTGAATCAACCTTTCCGCAGCTTATTGTTCTCATGGTTACAAGTCGCATCACATGAGAGAAAATAACCTTGAAATTCCTGTTTTAAAGTAACAAATTATACATAGACATGTAGTTGCTGTTTAAATTAAAAAACTTAAAAGTTACATTGAATTGGGTTGATGGATAAGTTCATGCGTTCTTTTAACCAAGAATATATTTTTCTAGATGTTACTGACGTAGCAACGGTATTTAATGAGCCGAATTTGAACAAATTATATCGCATATCCATATTAATATGAACTACCTTGTTTCGATTATGCATAATAATTTTTCAGGGTCGTAAGTGTGAAGTCGGAAAATAGTATAGAAACAACGTGTTCTTCTGTAGGAGTTCAATCAAAGTCCCAATGCTGCAGAAGATTTCAGACATATTTACACTGTGCTTGAAAAGCATGCTATTGCTGAAACCGTAGCCAGAAAATTGATCGACAGGTTTTGTTCAGCTTAGGCTTCAATCAGAGCGATATCTGACACCTTGGTAGCTCATTCCACTTTGATGAGAATTGTTTGACCAACCACTTGGGTCCCATCAATGCATTTGTGGTATTAGCTACTCCACTGTGATCATGCAGAAGTAAAATTGAAAAAGACACAGAAAAGGCAGAACAGTTCTAGACCACAAGCGGCGATCAGAACAAACTTTGTTTTTAAGCAGCCTAAACTAATCCTCCGTATCTGTGTTAACAGCCTAATATGTTGCTTTCGAATGCCCTCCATGGCATTTCCTTTGAAAGTAACATCAGCTGTAAAATGTTCTGTAAGTTTTATGCATCAAAACCCCTACGTTTTGACTGGAAGGATATCCTAATACCAGATGATGGAAACAGATTGTGATCAATACTGCGGAATACATAAATGATGCATTATGTGATTAATTCAACAACGAAAGCAATAAAAGTCGACTGATCAGAAACGGTAATCTCTACGTATAATAAAACAAAGAGTCTCTGTGTGTGTGTGTGTGTGCGTGTGCGTGTGTGTGTGTGTGTGTGCGTGTGCGTGTGTGTGTGCGAGCGCGTGCGTGCGTGCGTGTCTTTCGTTCGTGTTGCGGGTAAGCTAATAGACCCAGGGCCACGAAATTTGGTACATAGGTGTATCTACACAAAAGCCAGGTGCACCTCGAAGCGATTTTTTCGAAAGCAGCACTAAGCGCTTAGTCGGCATCCCAATGCAATAAGCAAAAGTCCGATAATCTAGTGCGTCAGGACTTCACGATGCCAGATTGTTGCCGCAAAAACTTTTTGGCTTTATCAATTGTGAAGGATGGAAAAATATATCTTATAATAATTTTTCAAATATATTTTGTAGAACATTTATTGATAAAAACATTTCTTCAGGGTTTAATTATATTTAATTAATTTTTACTTTGAAATCGCAGTGTATAAATTCCTTTCAAACAAATTCCGAATGCCGATCTGCTTCATAGATTCCGCACGTTATTTAAAGTACATATTCGTTATTTCGGTTAACCCATCGGCAGATGCATTTAATACTTTGAGTCAAATATGAATATCCATAGATGCTTACGTTTTATTCCTTTATCAGTTTTATTTTGTAAAGAATTGCAAACGCTTTATAAGCAGATAAAGAAAGCAAACAGTAAATAAATCTGAAGTTTAGGCAAAGATTAACTAGAAGCGCCGAACGGAGATGAAG
>KK116594.1:149951-161262 GCA_000611955.2 Stegodyphus mimosarum
GAATAAGAGAAAAAGAGCACTTAGCTAAACTTTCATGTTTACTGAGATATAAATCTAGCATGCTGATTCTTAGTTTATAGAACTATATGTAAATTTTGTAAATTTGATTTGCATTTACTTAAGAACGTTTGAAGAGTTTTTAGAAAGGGGATTACAGTAGAAAATGCTTTTCTTTAAATCTGAGAAAAGAATTCAATTTTACCTTTTACTATTTATAATATATTTTTAACACTTAAGCTACAACAATATTTTCCTACATTTTACCTCCTTCCGAAGATCTGCAGTTTTTCATAGACAACCATATATTTTCGTGTATATAAGCCGATAAATATTAACAAATGTTTCCTACTGTAGTACTTCTGGGTTCAAAATGATTTACAAACAGTTTGATCCCGAAAATGAAATTACAGATTGAAGTGAAGAAAAATATTTTTATTTTATTTAACCTTAATATATATTAATTAAATTTTTTAGAAATTGTCTAGCAATCCTTGGAAGATTTATTTGAGGAAAGTGCCAGTAAATGTCCTCTTTTGTTTCACCATTAAGGTCATTGTCGAGTAGCACATGGGAAAACCACGTCACTGAACACCATAGTGGTTCAGTGCGGCTGCATCGGCATTTTTGTAAATTTCCCCATGTGTAGCATGGAAAGCGAGCCAGTTTACATTAGAAAATCCTCCATAAAGGCATCCCTTCTCTTAAAGCAGAGTGCATTAACGTGTCTCTCCATAAACACATAAATTAAATAAATCAAGGTAAAAACTCTCGAGGTAAGACCAAACCTTCTTTTATATCTGCATTTTATACAATGTAATAATTTGTCGTTTATGCTAGTTAAGGCAAAATAGCTAGTTCTTTTTTAACAATCTTTTTAATCTTTGACAAAACAGAGGAAATAGAAAATCGTTTTTTCTTTGCAAGAGCGACATTTAAGATTATGTCATTTAAAGCTTTCATTTACAACTTTTATAAATAATAGTATATATTTCTATTTTCTTGTTTAATTCCCGTCTCTCATTCTAAAAATTAAAATTAAATAAATGAATTATAAATTTTAAATCAGGAATACAAATTGCTAATGCAAGATGATTATTAGAATTTCCAAAACAGGAAATATGAAAAATAAAATGCGGCGCCACCAGAATTCAAGCTACGGATCTTCTGTTTTTTTTTCTTTGGGGAGTTTACCACTTACTCCCTAACAGCACACATGAGGGAATGCAATTATTCCGCAACCAATTTAAACAGACAAACGATTTTATTTTGAGTTTTATTAACTAATTAATATTTTTAAGTAGCTCTGTCCTTTTGAATTCATTTTTTTATTTAACTATTACCATTTTTGATAAGCAGTGTCGAGTTCTTGCGCAGAAGTGTACGTGAAGTCAAATTTAGGCAAAAGTAAGTTTTAAACAGATCTAACAACAGCTTTGGTAAGCATCAGATTTAAATTTATCTTTTCTGAATTCCTAGGGTTAGCGTATAGATTATCTCTTCAAAGTAGGAATTTTAAGTAGTTGTATGTGGTTACTTCTCTTTCTAGGTTTATTCTTTTTTATGTAATTTTTTTATATTTGTACCTGCATGAATAATAGATTTAAGCTAAAATTATGTCGAATGATTCGTAACAAACAGAGTTGTAGTCGCTAAAACTTTGAAATGCATACGCCAAGTACAGGGTGACTCAAAAAACCGAACGGGACATAGGAGATTTCACTTGCTTTGGGTTCGGATTATCGTGCGCCACGCAATTTAATGTAAATTAAAAATGAACACATGTTTCCAACAAAACAGTCTTATTACACAGTCCAGTCACATTAATGTGACCATCTGTCAAAAGCCAGAATAACCACCTTTCTCAGAGCGGACTGCTGCGAGACGTGCAGGAAAAGAGTCACATAGGTCCCTGAAGGTGTTCTCTGGGATGTTGAGCCATGCCGACTCTAATGCCGTGGCCAGCTGCGCTAGATTACGCGGTTGAGGATCCATGGCGCGAACAACTCGATCGAGATGGTCCCACAGATGCTCGATTGGGTTTAAGTCAGGTGAGTTTGCTGGCCAGGGGAGGACGGTAAACTCATCCTGGTGCTCTTCGAACCACGCACGTACACTGGCAGCTGTATGGCACCTCGCATTGTCCTGCTGGAAGATGCCATCATCCTGAGGAAAAACAATGCGCATGTAGGGGTGAACATGGTCCGCAAGGACAGATGCGTACTTGTATTGATCCATTGTGCCTTCCACAATGATCAGTGAACCTAGAGAATGCCAGGAAAACATTCCCCAGACCATAATGCTCCCGCCTCCAGCTTGGACCGTTCCGGCAATGGTTGCAGGGTGGTTCCTTTCAGAGGTTTCACGCCTTATACGCCAACGTCCATCTGTCCGATGGAGCATAAAACGCGATTCATCCGAAAACGCAACCTGTCGCCACTCAGTGGACGTCCAGCTGCTGTACTGGCGTGCAAATTCTAGCCTTCGCCGTCGATGAACAGCAGTCAGCATAGGTGCACGAACCAGGCGTCTGCTTCGGAGGCCCAGACGCAGCAATGTTCGCTGAATAGTACTTTGGGAGACACTTTTGGTAGCCCCTTGGTTCATTTTGGTGGTCAGTTGCTCAACGGTAGCCCGTCTATCTGCCCGAACGCATCTCCGCAACCGTCGTTCGCCTCTGTCATCTATGGCCCGTGGTGCACCACATTTGCCACGTCGCTGATTTTGGACAGTCCCATTTTGCCATGCACGGTACACTTTTACCACGGCGGCACGCGAACAGTTCACAAACTCAGCCGTTTCGGAAATGCTTCCACCCTTGGCCCGAAAGCCAATGATCATGCCCTTTTGGAAGTCGGATAAATCGCTTCGTTTCTGCATTACGCCAACGATTGAAATGTTTTCCGAAGCCCTCACACACCCTTTATATACGCTCAACTGCACTGTGCTGCCACCTGCCTTCTGTGATTGGTTATTTAACTCTGACATGGAAAGTACGTGGTGGTCACATTAATGTGACTGGACTGTGTATATAAATCAGCAACCTATGATGGAAGTATAGTTAAAACGTACTGAATTTCGTTTCGCTCATTCATTACTTCAGTTTGGCGGAGATAATTCTTCTTTATCTGTTAAAGGTAGGTCAAAGGTAAATTAAATACTTCAGTCATACCCTGGTCGTTTATTTAAATGTGTGTATATTTAATGCTACTAAATTAGTTCTAGAAGTACTGACAGATTAAAATTCTAGTTAATAACCAAAGAAGAGAAATGAGGACCCTAAAAACAACGAAGCATTTTTATGTATACTTTTCATACTACTACAAACTGTGAGATTCAAATATACTTAACCAACGCCTTTACCACTATAAGACTATAATCTGCGTTGCTCCCACACCAAAGTAGTATGGGTCAGATACTTATTTCCAATGAAGATGTGAAGTATCTATAGCATTCCGTTAAGAGTAACTGAGAATACATTAAGAATTTCAGAATGATACCATCCACGTAGGTGTTGAATATAAAATAGATTCTGAATTCTGTTGCATTACTGCTATACTGATAAAATATGATAAAGAAGTCAGCAAGATGTTTTACTTTTAAAAATGAAACTATATTCTAACTTATATAATTTCTTTCTTGGAGAAATAGTTTAAAGTAGCCGTAAACTACTTTGATGTCAGTAAATTTAGCATGAAACGGAATAATAAAGCGGGATTACGAAAAATATCCAATGAATTTTCTGAAAGCAATCAACTTAATTAAATCATATTTCTGGAGTTTTAGTCGAGAAAATCTGCATTTTCATCTCGCCTCGAAAAAAAAAGCACACTTGGGCTGTCTGAGAAAATTTCTGAAAATGTTTCTGGAGGGCTTCTCAAGTGAAAGTGGTTTATATTTACAATATTCACAGTCATAGTGGAAATCATGGAAGTAACTATGTACACTGAGATACAATCCAGGACCCACACTTGTGTTCTTCTTCTAGGGCGGATTAGTGGTTAGTAGATGTTTTCTGATGTATTCGGCCATTTAGGAAAGAAAAATGAGCAGTTTTCAGTTAATCAACTACGGAGGCTAATTCCTTAAATACTCATCAGAGACTGGATCACTGCTGGGCACAGTTTAAAGCAGTCTGTTGGGCATAGTTTAAAGCAGCACAGCAGTCTGTCAGTTGTCAAAAGCTAAGCTCTTAGAAATGTTTAGATTTTAACTATATATCATGGTAGATTTTTAAACTGCAAATTTTTAAAAGCCAATTTAAGGGTTTTGTATAAATAAAGAAACATGAATCTCTGAGTTTTTAATTTATTTATTTATAATCAATAGACGAAGGTCACTCTCTGCCGGCTTTAACAAAGTATTATGCACGATATGTTTGACAATAATCCAATTATTTCTAATTACTACCAGTAAGAGATTCTATACTTGCTTTGACAGAACATATTCAATTTTGTAAATGCTTTAAAGGGAATATTCGAGACACTCAAAAATTTAATGTTTATACGAAATGCTCAAAAATAGTCCTACGGGGCCAAATTCCTTAAATACTGATCCGATGCATTTTCAGCCAAATGCAACATTTTTAATATAAATTCCATGAATAATTTCAATAATGCTTGTGAAAAGATTTTGTAAATTACAGGTCTACCGCTTCAAGTGATTCCTGTATTACATTATGCTATAATAAGTTAAATTCAACACTTCCAAATCTTTATGCGCAAAATTCGCAAGTGAAGAAATGCATAGAATCCACGAATTAAGAGATTAAACAAAGAGAATATTAGAATGATTTCTGACAGATTTAGCGAAAAATGCAAAAGAATTATTGGCTGTTTTTGGTAATTAAGGTCCAGTAATTGGCCAAACAGGCTTCGTTATTAACCTTGGAGCTTATCTCTTTCTAATATTTATTACTAATATATTCGTGAATTCTGCATATAAAAAACTTGTTTTACTGACTATGTAGAATGATTAAATATTTAGGGGGTAGGAAAGAGGAAAAAATCAGCAATTTTTTCTCCGAAATTCGAGCTCTGGTTTATCTGTTTGCCAGTCGGACGTGCTTCCAGTTTCACTACAAAGGTACGCAGTTAAAGAAGGAGAAAAAATTTTTACAAGTAGATCCTTCGCTCTACGAAGACCAAATAAAAAGCTAGAATTTTATACTAATAAAAATATTTTAATACAGTAATGAAACTGGTCCTGAAAAGAAACTTTCGTCTTCTTAATTCTGAGAAATATTGAAACTGAAAATACATATTTTTCAGTTAATGGGCGGTTTAACTTTCACTCAAAGGAACAATATACGTAAACAACACAATTTTCGTATAGTTTGTCCAGCAGACCGAAATTAGAAATTTAGTTACTGTCCACATAATTTTAAATGCAGATAATACATTTTAATTAAGATCCAAAAGCAGAAGCTAGTACCTGAAAAGTTATAATTGTTTATATTAAGTTTCTCCAAACATGTGCATTAAACGAATGTTAAGAGCAGTTTTTTGAAAATTCCTATAATTTTGAGAATATCAATTTTGTCTTCAACGCATGACAACTTTTATAGGATTATGAAATAGTTTTAACTTCATTTACGTTATTTTGTTTGATAAATTGTTTTGCTTTCTTTCAACTTTAAGCTTTTGAAATCCTTCTCATGATCTGCAGATTATGTAATTTACAGAAAATTAAATTAATGTACGAATTAATGCATATGAATTTCAAAATATTCAACAAGTTTTAATTAAAATTTTTTCTTAAATAAAATATAAATTTGAGTTTCGACAGTTTTACTTGTGAAAAAAATTTTATTTCACTTTTGTATTACAAATCTGGTGAAAACTAATTCAGTTCTTTGATATTCACTAAGAGAAAAAAATACATTTTGACATTTTAATTTAAACCCGCCATTAAGTAAAGATGATAAACATGAAAACTCTTTACATCTGGAACAATTGTAGGTAGTATCAAACATGGGATTTAAAATGGTTAATTCCTGCTACCTAGTATCCCTTTTACTTCTTCTTTCGCTTGCGAACATATCTCCTACCATCTGAAGCCACAGAAAAAAAAACGCTAATACTTACAAATCCTTTTTCTCTTGTTCCACTCAGCAATTACTTTTTTACATGTGAATCCATTGCAAAGCTGCAAGAAAGCGGCCGCTCATTTTGACAAGGAATTTCACGTTATGGTCAGTTAGTTGCTGGAGGAATGAACGTAAATTTAAGTTGGTTTTATCATTAAGCATAACTGAAAAATCAAAAGAAAAGGTTTTTGTATTTAATTTTTCACTACGTATCATGTGTAAACATATTGAACTATATTAAAATTAGATTAAAAGTTTTAAAATTAGATTTGTTAGAAGGTCAGATAGATGTAAACAAATAACATAATGATGAATTTAACGCTTATAAATGATTAATTGTAATTTGACAAAATATGAAGAGATGAATTCGAAATTAAAGGAATTTAATTAAAATAAATGTGAAAAACTATAAAGAAAAACTAAAACAAAGTATCTCAAAACTTTAATAAAACTGTAAAGCAAACAAAAGGAAAATAAATTAATAAAAATTAACCGTGGTACTTAAAGGAATGTGAATAGTGTTTTGCAGTATTTTTCTGAGTCAGATAAAAGTTCTTCCTTATTTAAGCTTCTAATTCATTCAAAGTCTTTTTGAGCGACATGTAAGGCCATCAATACCTTAATATTAAAGATGTTCATATTAATGATAATAATAATTAACTATTAATATTAGAGTTAAACTATTAAATATTCTCGAAAAACTTAATTTCGATATGAAAGATTTCATTTTCAGTTCTAAAAATTTTCTACACACTTTGCTCTTCTCAGAAGCATAGTTATTTGAAAGCATCAGTGTCAGTGTTACTTGTTGGTATATTACATATATCATTAAAACAAACTATATCTTAATATACAGATTAATGTTTACAAGAATGCGTCATTTCTTATTTGGGGCTCTGAACAATCTACAAGTGCTTTGAAAGCATTTGGTCTACCCGTAAATTCTCTTTCCTTTTTCAAGATTTTATTCAACCAAACCTGATTTCCTAAACATTAATAACAAAGAGCAACACAAATTATTGTGCATTACAATGAGCCGGAAGGTAAGATTTTGCTACAAACATTCAGTCAGATTTGAAAACCCGCACATAAACCAAACTTAAAATCAGCGTACATATATGGCCATAAGTGAGAACAATTTGTTTATAATTTAGCTGAATTTACCAGACGAATTAGAGGTAAGTGCCAGTTCAGATTCCATTCTAAAAATAGAAGTGAGAATCATAAAGAATGAGAGGACAGTTTTGAAGTCAATAGCTTCTCTTTCCCAATTCTTTCAGCTTTAGAGTATGCTTACCATCTAATGATCTAGAAATTATGTTGAGAATTTTACTATAGTTATTACTTGTGATAAGTATTTTCAAGCCATCATAGATATTTCTCGTGAAGTCCGCTCTTGTTTTTACGAGAATAATACAATTATTTATTGCAACTACATTCAAAGATGCGTAGAAAAAAAAGACAGCATTTTCTGCTAATTTTAAACTAAAATGTATCAGTATGGCTAAATAATGCGTACGGAATTGAAGATATTATCCGTGGTTTTATTACGTTTATGACTAAATCATTTTGAACTTAGATATGCACCAATCACCAAACTCGATTATTGAAATGTTTCTTAAAATTATCAACTCACGCACTGAAATGTAAGATAATTAAGCTTTTCATATCATGGAGATTCACTAGCCTTGACGGATGGAATGCTGCTTCGTCACTGAAGGTAAAAATGGCGTTTCATAAATATCTTACCTTCATCTAATTCATTCAAAAATCTTTAAAAAAAATTTTTACACTGCCAGTGGGTTTCAAATTTGCAAGGCCTCTATATACAATGTAACTGAAGTAAAGACTTTTTATAAGTGTTTTACCAACAGCTGATTCAGCTTTCATAATAGAATTTGCATACACTAAATTTTGTGCAATGTTACACCGCAGAATCGGTACATATATATTTTTATTTGAGCTTCGAAATTTGTCATCCAATATTCAATTCCCTATCCCTTTATCAATTACATTTTCTAGTTACAAGCAGACTTGTTTTTGCAATATAAATTCCGCCCAGTGTAGCTTAAATTTGTATGATAACTTTATTTAAATTACTTCGTTATGAATCCAAATAATAAAATTTACATAATATTTTTCTATGTTCTCCCGTGAGATATGTTTATCCCTGAAATTTTCTTACGGGTTCCAGAAGGACTTCGTTTAATAACTGAGTTATGAAAAAAAAAGAATTTTCTTTATTGATTCGTAAAAGTTCTCGATATTTATCTTTGTCAAACTTTCAGTTAGAGTTCTTTTATAGTGGATTTAGAAGTTGGCCGTAAGGTAAATATGAAGAAATATTTAATGGTGAGAGATTGCAATTTTATTCGCTTTCATTACCAGACTGCCTGAAGTTGAACTGCATTGTTTCTTACTACAAAAATTACAATTTCGTTACATTAACTAATGAAATCGTATGTCGCGTTGCGCCTTGTTTATTTTTCTAACGTTAAAAAATATAAGTACATATACTGTTTAATTCTTTTAAGAAATTATACTAGAGATTCTAATTACATGAAATTTTGAGTAAAGTGAAATTAAAAGCCGAATTTAATTCTCAGAAAATCTGTATCACTTGTCTTACGGAACATTTTATAATAGCATCGTTGTCTATTCTTATATTGGAATTTTGATTAAATCTGCACAAAGCGCATTGTGAATATGAATATTTTACGTATGTAAATTTATGCTAAACTTCGGTATATGGTTTACGAGTTACAGAGAGCTTGAAAAGAAATCATTTAGTTCCGCATATTTAGAAACTGTAGCGTTGAACTATTTGTAGTCATTCGAATATTTAAAATATACATTTTTATTACAGTTAGCAAACTTCAATATATATTACAGAACTTTCATCGATATTCTTCAGACGGCAAAAGTTCAGTATACGCCCTGCTTTGCTAACATTTAGTCTCATAGTGCAAATAAACAGCAAAAGTATTGCTGGATTTTATGGAGCAAAATGTGTTTCTTTTGTTGATAGAAATATGATAACACCGCATGACGCATCAAACTTGACTTTTTTCAGAAGTACAAATACAAAAATACAAATTAATCATCAGTTGAAAATTACTCGTTTTCGGTAATGTTAGAGTTGTGAATAGTGAGTTACAGGTGAGTGTGTTAGAGGCTGAATAGCATTTCAGTGCTCATAGCAAATGTTTGGAGATCACTATCGTTCATATTAAAACACATTAGCTTTTGTTGGAAGTTAGATTAACTTATGTTTGTTATACCGCAAAGAAAACGTTTAGAATAATTTTAATTTTGGCGTGCGTTTGCAAGGCTTGAAAGCAAGGTGCCTCATTAACGAAACTGATTGTAAAAAGATTTTATGAATATGGTATTCAAATTTAAAACTAAATATCTCAGTTTATTTTTGTCATACGGGTGTCACACGTCTTTATTATGCTTTTTATAATGAGTATAATATTTTCCCAAATATAATGAAGGGACCGGGGGAATGAATAAAACCTTTAACTTCGTAATTTTTACAAACTATTTTCGTTTATTTATTTAAAAGTTATTATCATTTATTTATTTATGTACTTACAGGATTACGATCAATATTTTACGACCCAAAATGAATGGGTATTCTCGTTATAGGTGTCTCTATATGCTCCTCCCTCTTCTTGGCTCTAATATGTAATCCACTCGGACCACGGTGGTTGCATAATAGCCGCAATAGCACATTATTTCAATTTCATACAACCTCAGTCTTGGATTGAAAAATACACTTCCAAGGTAGCTGAATTAAAAAAATGAGTTTGCAAGGCATTAACTATACAAAGGAATGAGAGAAAAATCGTATCCAAATTATGTTAGCATTTCAACAGAACTCTTTTCTGTTTCTGAACTCTTATCTTTCTATCATTATTTAATAACGATGAACCTAACGCTTTCCTTAGTTAAGTAATCTGTGAGATGTCTCTAATGCATTACATATTTCCCAAGTAGTTTTATAAAGAAATAATTCACTTCTGTTAAAAAAATGGGGGGGGAAGGTTATCGGAAAAGCATTTGCAAAAAATATAAAAGAAAGAGAAATGACATACTTTTGTGTGTGCGTGCATAAATACACCATTTTATTTCGGTATTTATTTAATATTAGGTATCTATATTTTATATATGTGTGCATTAATTTTATTATTACTCTTCAAAAATGTGTTTATTGTTATTGATTTAGAGTTACAAGCTTTGTTCAAAACTTATAAAACTTCTATTTCTGGCTACCTTCAGGATTAGAGCACTTGTCTTAAAATACCCATATACTTCCAGAAAGCCTTCTTGGATATATTATCACATATGAATTTATGCACACCCATATATGTTATTTATTATGTTTATTTTGTTTGACAGAATTAGTCTGTAAGGTTTATCCTAATTTTATTAACAGCTATTTTAAGTTTATGCGTCTTTCCTATCATTCTAGTTTTAGCTTACAATTTCCTACCGAATGTATTTTCAGAAACGCTGTTAATGCAAATGAGTAAAGCGTAGTATTTAAGTCGACGTTTCACCGCCTTTGTGAGAGAGAGAATCTGAGTTTCTGACTAGCGCGCGTTTGTCTTTTGGCTACGTCTTTCTTAGCTATTGCTACGCTCGGCCATACCTTAGGCCCTCGTTTGGCTTCGCCGATTTAATTAAGATTTACAGGCCAGTTGGCCTCTAAATCTTCGACTTCAGTTAGCTTTAGTTAAGCTTAGTTAAGTTTAATTTCCTCTTCATTTAAGTTCAAGCCCAAGTGGAGGCTTTGCTGTACGTTCCGAGTTAGGAACTGATTGTATTTATTCTAAGAAATAAAGGGTAGTTAACTCTTCTTAAGTCTTACGTTTCTATTAACACTCTAAAGCGGTTATTCGCTTGTTAGTATTTGTGGGGTTCAAGGACTGAACACTGAATTAAATAAACAAAACCCCACAAATCATTGACAAAATATGATCACTTCAGACGAAATTCACGACAAGCAATAAATTAGTTCCTGTTAAATTAAATTCCAGTAAATAAACTACTAACGAATTCAACTGTGAATATGAAATATATTACTCAGTTATATTTAAAAAATTCAAGTTATAATTACTTTAGTTTTGCATGTAACTGCGGACGTAATTACATAGAAATGTGGGTGGGTATAAATATTTATACTACGTATATATATATATATATATATATACGTAGTAT
>KK116594.1:161272-188250 GCA_000611955.2 Stegodyphus mimosarum
CAAAAACGTGAAAAATGAAGCAGATGTATGCCTATTAACACAAATTTCTTAATAAGGAAGGAATTTGTTAGACAGTTATTTCTGTATCATAAACTGATAGTTAGTTAACTGCACCTTTTTATCACTGCGTACTAATTAGAAGATGATTATTTACAGCGTTTTTAACAGTTTACTTTGATTTTTAACTTTCAAATTCAGGTGAGGTAAAGTAAATGCAGGTAAAGTGCTCAATTTACCAATTAATTAAAAATATTTTTATAAATATTGAAAGATTTACTAGTATTAACTTATATATAAATTTATAAAATTTTCATCATAAAACAGTTTATCTTCTACTAAAAGGTGCAATGAAAGTCTGAAATAAAACTAACTTAACTCTCTAACATAAAACTATATTTCATTATCCAGTTCTATACTGAGCTACATTTAGCTCAGTGTAGAACTAGTTAAATTTAATTTTCCACCCTTTTCTTCCCTAAATTTTCCCTCCGACGAATTCTTATTAATGCATATAATTCTTTCCTCAAGTTGTTTGTTCAAACAGTTGCAGGATATAAATAGAAACAGAACATTTTCTCTTTAAAATACCGTCTTTCGCAAAGAGATAGGTGCGAACAATTCAGAATGCAATTTTTTGAATTTATTACACCTCTTATTCCAAAGATCGTTTCTTATGACCCTTGTAAGAAATCTGAGAATGAGCTTTAAACAGAACAGCTGCAATCCAAAGCAAAAGTTTTTAAAAAAGAACAAATATATCCTTTTCTTTATTTCAATTATAATACGAATGTGATTTTCTTTCCTACCTAACGTGTGAACTTATCAAGGTTGCTGAAATAATATGAAAAAGAGTACATATATTTTTTGACTACTAGATAGCATATATCTGGATATAAGTTTAGCATCTTTTGTAGGATATGATACTTTTTAACACAGAATAATGGCTCTTGAATATAAGATGGAGTATTTTGTCACACTGAAAATTATTTTACAATAAATATCTCCTGGTTTATTAATTTTTGAGCAGTTAACAAAGCACCGCACTTATGTTCTCTATTACTCAGAACATTTAAGATTTGGTATTGCAATTATTGGTATAGTAAGTTAAAGTAAATTTATAAAATCAATCTAATTCCGTATTTAGTGGCTTGATTCCATTTAATAACATTTACGTTCCACCTTTTTTACATGAAAATATTTCTATCTAATTGTAGTCTGTTTCTCTTTCCTTCTTTATTTTTATGAATTTGCAAGGGATCAAAATTTAACGCTTTGTTTTCAGCTTTCTTTCACGCTTTTCAGAATACATCACGAAGGCAGGCGGTAATGAAGGGAGAAATTCCTTATAAGCTTAAATTTATTTATTTAATACATTGAAACTATTTACACCTATCTAATCATCTTCCACTCTAATAAACTTGCTCCAACACCTAGAAAGTATTTTTTATTATTATGTCAGAAGAATAAAAGTATTCTCATCATATGTTGACCCTTTCTCGCACAACTCCAATATCATATTGAAAATTATACAGTTCATTTTCAACTCTCCCCCAGCCATCTTTAAAAGAGTTACAGAATCATATACTCTTATAATTGTACCACAAAAAGTAATGTAATGCTCAATTAATGGTGAATTATATCAATTTTAGTGGTGCAGATTTTACACAAAAGATTTAAATGAACATTCAAAATGAATGCAAAATGGCACATATTTAGGTAAATATATTTTTATTCTTATTTATGCAATATAAATTCTGAAAACATTTAAGAACGCTGCTCTAAATATAGATATATATACTTACCTTCAAGTTAGTTTTTTATTTCAAATAAATATGATTTGCTACGGCAATCTCGTTAGTCAGAATTCTAACAATGAATCGTATCGTTTGGCAACTGTGTTGAAAACGTTTTGCGTCAACATGTTAACATGGATGGAGAAAGGTTAATAGTAATGTTAATTTATAAGCTCAAATCTATCTACGTTTGCTCTAGGAAGTCATGATTACACTGAAGTGTTTACAACAATATAATATGTAAATTTTTCTTCCTTATATAATGTTCTTAATAATATAGGTATTTGTGTTCTACGAAAGTAAGAACGAATACAAAATAGAAGAAAATAGTCTGAAAACTTATAAATTATAAAAACAAAATATATTTTTAATTGTTCTCACTGTTATTTCATTTAAATTTAGAAGTTTTGAAACGCCCAATGACTTTTTCATTTTAAAAAGGGATCCAAAATTTGTATTTTCATCTCCAAAAAAAACTTTTACAAGTTCTTTTCCTACTTATATACATAGTTTTGGAATTAAATATAATTTCTAAATAGCTTTTCCTAAAAGCGACTAAATTACCTAAAACATTTTTCAAAGCACTTTTTTTCCAAAATCACAGTTACGGTATTTATGCAGTCTATAACCTGGACGCTTAAACCACAACGTGCGTACTGTGCAAATAATGAGTACGACTCAATTTCCAAAGAATTTTGATGTCAGTTGTTAAGTTATTTGAATACGGTAAAGCTATTAAGGCTACTTCCTTAACAGTAGGGATGCTTTCGTGGAAGACTTTATGAGGAAATAGCTCGTGTTAACGTTACGCATGGAGAAAGCCAAACCATGCATCTGCTCGTTTGCCTGGGGTTGGAAAAACTCCAGTCAAATTACCACTTTTCAGCGGTCTTAACCACTCAGCCACTGGAGTAGCATGTGAGAAAATGCGGATATTCACAGAATTTATTTTATTTTTGAGTGTATATATGATTAGGTTGTTATTGTGTACTACACACGATGGACAAATACTTAACTTAATTTTGTACAGGTTTAGAATAAAAATCGTGTTATAGAAACATGTACATCTTAGTGTTATATGAAGATTTATGCATATTCCCTAACGTGCTAGAATGTAAACGTGTTGCAGTGCTATACGACAGTTGAAGCAATTTCCTTATAGTGTAAAAGCGAAACCGTGTTATAAGGGGCATACCTGTTTTTGTAAGTTATTATTTCCCAGCATTTTACTTAATTCTACTCTGTATCACATAGAACCTCTAATCTTTACAGAAGCAAATCTAAATTGTTATTAATAGTTAAGTCAGTACAGCTCTTGCAAAATATTTGTGTTATTTTATACACCACCGGAAAACAATCTAAAATGAGACTTATTAGTTACCACTGCTATGTCATTATATGTCACCTCAATACTTCGCACAGAATTATTACTCATTGTCGCTGATGTTATAACTTGTTGATAACTTTTAGCTTGAACGACATGTAGCCATTCATTAAAATTTTGCTTATAATATAGTCGCATTCCATTTCGCACTGAACTTTAGTTCCTTCAGTTTTTATTTTTATTTAGCATTCATTATTATTTCATAATATCGTTTAAAAACTGTTTAATTTCTTTATATTAACGCAACCACTTTGACGATTTTCGCGGCATTTCTAAAAATTATTCACAAACTATCGATATTTATTGTAAGTCAGCAAACATTATCAACATACCAAAAGAGAACAAACTTCAGATATTTAAAATAAAACTTAATTATTAAATATATAAAAAAATTACATTTTTTGAGGTATCTTTAGAAATTTTTTTCGCTCTTCTTCCTCTGAACACAGCATTCTGATTTTCACATAAAAAGAACCGGAGAATTACACAAACACAATATAGAGCCCAACCTCGGCACTGCGTAATGACTATCTACCAACGCATCTCATCATTACTTTCTTTATCCTTGTGATAAAATGCTTTATTCTTACAGAAAAGTTACCGCACCTATTTTTATTTTGCTGCGAAATTAAAAAAAAGCATATTTTAAAATTGAGATTAAGGCAAAAAATATCGTGATTTATCTATAAAGAGTGTTGGAACTTTGACTGAAAAAAAAATGTGTATGAAAATGGCGACATTTCTTGACTGAAGTATTGTTATTCGCATGGTCGCCAGAGTTTGACATATTCTGAAAATTTGGCGACTTCTACAAAGTGGTTGCGATAATACGTAAGTACCAACTATTCATTCTAATTATTAATTAAAATAATTTTTCTAGCAGTAGTTATTAAGACGCAGTTATTCACTGTCGTGTAAAAACTTATTGTGCAAACACAGAATGAAGACAAATCATACAATATAAAATTTCAAAGTACTCAACATCTAAAAATCTAAATTGCATAAAGATTATTAAAAACACGTTTAATCATGCTAAATAGGAAACAAATCTCTTTTCCTAAGAGTAGATTTATCATGAAATATTACTTCTCTTCTAATTTCCCACATAACGTATTCGAAAAAATTGATATAATTTCAAAATCTTTTTTCTGAGGTTAAAAAAAAGGAATGATGACGGTCGCACAAAAGAAAACATAATTTGAAAGATTAGACGTCCTTTCCTAAACCGACAAAGTTTTAAGACTATTACAATAAATAAGAAAATAATAAAAATAAATGAATAATACTACTAAATTAAACATTTTAGTTTTTAAAAGGGGCCTTTTTTTATATACCAATTAAACGGTATTCCTGTGTAAAAAATGCACTTTTAATTTCATTAATAAAACGAACTGATGTTCTTTTGTAAAAAATAATGGCAAAACTTCTGACAAATAAGTTTGATAAAGGAATTTTAACTGAATAAAATTAATGAAAACCGAAAATGCCCATTTTATGCTAATTTATAAGCAGACATTTATTGCCACAGTGAATTATAAACGCACCTAATTTTATATCGTTTTATCGGAAATACATTTAAACACGATATTTGATATTTGACTGATTATGCCCTTTTTGAAATTAATTAAATAACTTTCTGCCCACCAGTTGGAGACATTTAATTGATTACTTTACTATGAATCATTTACAATTCCTATACATTTATATAATAATATAATAACTCAGAAAAGCCTTAAAGCCAGAAAAAATATGCACTAAATTAATTTGAAATCGAAAATCAGATGCTACTATGAATCCGTCATAACTGCTCTTTAAGCAAGCTTTCAAAACGCCCTTCAATAAACTTTATTCAATTATATTTGTTAATTTTCTTCTTTCAACGAACGGATATTTTCATAATATTCTCTTTTTTTCTCATTCAATATTTAAATACTAACTGCGTTACATGGTAACTGATTACAAAATTTGTATCTAGCCAAATTATACTTTGTTAACTGAATGTGGCTATCCCACGTCTGATAAGTGCTAAGATGAACGGAAATGGCGGTCGTAATAAATGTATAACTAATAATTTTTTAACTAAAATACTTATTTTAAGAGCATTAAATGGAAATGGAAATGAAAATTAAAGAAGTAAATCGGAAACACCAGTAGCGCGGTTTAAGCAAGAAATTATCCCTTAGAGAAAATATTTCTCTGCACGTATTTTAAAATATATGCACATGGCAAATATTTTTCAAATTGCTTTTAATTTTTAATTGGATAATTCACTTATAATTCGATTCAAACGTTTTAAAAATTGCCTGAAAATTCTGCAATTTCTCGATAGGTTTAGAGAGTATTAGCAGCATCGGTGAGTTTAAGACCTCACCGATCAGTCTTAACTCTGATTCTGCAGAAAGCACGAACGTTTGGGACAGTAATGTCTGAATTGCGTAGGGAAGGGAATGCTTAAAATCCCGGCTTCTGAACTACTCTTGAGAAGTTGTCATCAACGAAAGAGCGCTATAAAACTCTTGAACTTCATCCTTAGAAGTGTTCTAGTTGAAGCTGAAATGATCTGCTGTCATGGTAGGCAGTTAAGATCTATGACTAACGACGGTCACATGTACATGAGACTTGTATAGGTGGTTAATGAAACGTTTGATGTTACACTGAAGAAATTCTTGTTTACATTTAAACGTCCTTCGTGTACCCCGGGATTTAGCTTGCCTACCATAAACAAAGTTTAAAAAACCATCTGACGAAACTGTTAGGACCTCTGCTTCCCTTTCTATTATATTCTCCATTGAATTAATTCATCTAAATCAGAGGTGCCAACAAGCTTCTCTGGGCCACACTGGAAGAAAAGAAGATATTTTGGGTCGTATAAATCGTTTCTAACACCAGAGGCAGCTCGTGATTTCCCACATAAGTAAATCACACAATTGCGTAGATTTCAGTAAAAAGTTTTGTGTTTCTTCCCGTGTGACAGCTAAAAAAATTAGGAGAGAAATGGGCGGGTTTGACTGAATGAGTTCAAATTTGCAAATTAAAGAAGGCAAACTGAAAACTCGAGAAATATAAGTAATTATCCCTAACGTAAAATATTGCTATTGTGACGGATTTCATATTTATTTAGCTGTTTATTTAGAATTGTAATTAAAATTACTTTATTTTCCCATGCAACGCAGACGATTTTTGAAGCGAAAGCTACGTCGGAAAAATAAAAATAAAAGAACGCGTACATTTAATATTTAATAAATAAATATCTCGTAAATACTGTTGCAATCTCGAAAAATCTAGAAACATCGAGATTATTCTAGTGAATAATTAAAAAACTTATAAAAGCCGACTTGAATACCTCATCTCAGTTGTAGTTGTAGCTGTTTAAAGCGAACTGCTGTTTGTTTACTTAATGCTGTTATTGATTGTAGCGATTTCGCTGTGAAATAGAATTAGTTTATCTGTTTTAAAGTGAATTCTGTTTAGCGTTTGAGATATTATGATGTTCTACTAATATCTCTGAAGAAATATTTCAGCATTTTGAGTTATTTCTTGTGGAAAGAATAAATTTTTGTTAACTTTTTAACGATTTGTGCATTCAAAACATAACGAACCCGTACGCACGCAACACTATTAATGAATTTATATCTGTGCACGGCTAAGTATTTCTAGACGCTGTTTTTAATCTTTGACTGCATAATTTAAATGCAGTTCGGGACAAACCTTTCAAAACTTAGTTAATAATTCTATAACAGCTTTATGTGCTGCTCGATAGGTTTAATGGCTACTGATAGCAGAGCATCAGATCGTTTGCCCGACGGCTACATTTGCCTATAGAAGACGGCCTATTCCTTCCTCCGTGCGTCTGCTCCACAATTACAGATTTAACTCCTGTTAGCATCACTCCCATTCTTATGAATGTTTCTCAAATATCTCCCCCGAGCCTCTCACCGTTAAAGAATTTCCGGATTTCTATTTCAACGAGACGGAAACCCCAAGAGATGTGTTAACTTCTCCGGCACTGATTGGAAGAGGGTTGGCTTTGTCTTCTACGCTGTGTATATAGAATTCAAAGAAAGAACACGGAAACTAGCTCTTCACTTTAGTGATTTATTGATGCTAAAGAGAAATGTAGAACATTACACCTTCCTTAAGCTTCTAGTCCCCTACTAAACTGGTGAACACGTAAAAAGTGATTATCGTGCTTACGATTTAATCACCAGGAATCAGAGAAGTATTATATCCGTTTTATTTCAAGATTTGTATGACTTTGCCGCTGAACATGACCTCAAATTAAATCCCGTTTCATGATCAGTGATTCTGAAATAGCAGTAATTAATTCTTCTGGTCACGAATTTCCAAATGTCTTTAGTAAAGGCTATTTTTCGTTTCCTTGGGGCAAATTGTCTGATTCCATATTCAGGCATAAGGGCTTGCTTAAATGTGTGCTGAAGACGAAAGTTTTCATTTGACACTTCGACATATTCCAGATCTTGTCTTCTGTCTGGTGACTTGTCTGCATTTGATGAGATAGAACCTCGTATTCGCAATTAAGTAGGTACAGTAGTACAGTGTTTCGAAGATAATCGTGTACATGGTAAAATGAGGCAAAATACGACAAATGAAATGATTATTCGAAGTCTACTTATATTTCCTCCAGACTGATGGTCCATATTCGATCGAGTAAATCTTGGTATTCCAAGAGCGCAAAATGTAAAACGTTTTGAAACACTTGTTGGAAAATCTCATGTTAACCGTTACATAATAAATTATGAGCTTATAAAAGAGTTATTTAAGAGTATATCCTTCGAAGGAGAGCTCTTTCGCCAGCTGACAAGAAACACGTTGAACGAGAGAAACGCATAATCATTTTTCGCTAAACCGTAATTTCGTAAAAGTAACCAAACAACTATGCATTTCATTCTTGGTACTGCACACCATATACCATTAAAAGAGTACAAAACCTCAGAGGAAATATCTGACACAAATATGTACACACATACTCCGCCCCCATTTAGAATGAACTAAAATTCCGAAACGTCCCATATCCTTGAAAAAAAAAGTAGAGAGCAGGCTTATTGCTCATATATTTTTTTTTCCAGGCAAACGGCTTCAGGCAACTGAGTGTTGGGGAAACGTTGCTGTTGCGAAACTGAGTGTCGGGCGAATGTATACGACGGGAAACCGATTTGTCGTAAACTGAGTGTCCGGCAGATGCACCAGATCTAATAGTAGCTACTCTCAATTCATTTTTCTTCATTAATAAACTGATCGTAATGTTTGAATTTAATTATACACACGCACACATATCTGTGAGTGTGATAAACAATATAAAGCAAAATTCTAAATTTAATTTACAGTAACCTGTTAGTTTTTCATTTTAATATGGCTATTTCCTCTTTCTGTTCTAAAAATAGTAATTGCTTATAATAAACTCTCTTCTTCTGAATATTTCAAAATTAATCATGCGAATCATTAGGAATATATTGAATTTTATATAACGTTGAGGACGCAGAAGTTTTGCGATCTGAAACTCAAGCAGCCAATAATAATTTTAGAGAGTTATTGATTAGCCAATCTAAAGATATCAACAACGAAGTTAAATCAGTCGGAACTAAGATTTTGTCTCGAACGCATCACATTTACTTTTTGCTTGCTGGTTAGACCTCTGCCGTTGTTTCCCTTGTTACCACAAGGACACACAAATGTAAATTTTCATGGGACAGGCGCGCTTATTTCGCAATATGTTTCTGTTGCCTTAAAATGTGTTTTATGTAAAATGCAACGGAATATTAAAATTCAGCCGCATCTTTATCTTCACATCTACAATGCATGATCTATTTTCAACATATCCAAAATATTACATATATATGGATGTAAGATAAAAAATGTAACTCTTAAACATAACACTTTAAATTACCAACAGTCCCTTAATTATTCTTTTTAATTTAGACACTCCTCCCTTTCTCCAGTAGCAAAATTATTCCTTTATCCAGCAACAAAATTATGTTGAATCAGGGCACGTTTGTTTGCAAATCAATCATTCCATCTACACAGTAAATATGTCCAAGTTACGTATACGTTACCATTGCCAGTCCATCGCAACTATCACAAAGTTATTGCGGCTGTGACTAAAAGTAAGTTGGTTTCATCCTTCGCCAAGACAGTTGACCTTTGCATGCTGGTGTATCATTTCAGGGTTTAATTAAGCGTATTTCTGTACAAGCAAAATGACGACTTCTAATACGGTTTGTTTTTTATGTTCGCATTTCCAGTAAATTTCACAGTATCACTAAGCGACAACTGTCACCATTTCCATGAAAATCAGCACTTTTGTTAGTAGAAAATTAAAAGGATGTGACGTTCAGAAGCCAGCTTTTGTGAGATGTAAAGTTTTCAATCGCAAATCGTACTTATAATTTGTGTATAAGAGAAAGAAATACTGAACTACCGTGGCATGAAATTGCTCATGGCAGATTTTTCATCTTTTATTTAAAACTTAAATAATTATGTACACATATATACATAAGGCAGGCTAAAACCTAAATAGAGTTACAAAACTTAAAAGCTGAGAACTTAATAGTCCCAAAGAATGTTTCTAACATTGATTATACGGCGCGCTGCAGTTCAAGTACCTAAACAAAGAAGACTGGATTATTCATCTATTTTTAAATTGTCACATATCCAGGTGAAGAAGAACTAAGTTAATCGAAAAGATGTACTTGGAAGCCATCCTTTAGCAATACCAGCAAATATTTCTCAAGAACTATTAAAATTATAAAAACCTTCCAACTAAAATGCTTTCTAATAAAAGGTCACTTAGCTCACTTTGTTCTACAGAAACGCAACTCACGTAAAATACAAAGTACCAGTCTTCAGATAGAAACTTTTTTGACACACATGAAGATTGAAACTTTAAGGAAGTCTTTTATAATAGCATTTTACACTCACGTTTGTGAAAATTGCAACACCAAGAAGGAATCGTCATAATTGAATGCAATACACAGTTGAGTGGTAGTGGTACAAATAAATGATTAAATGTTCAAAGCAAACAAACAAGAACAAGAGATCAGAATCAGTATTTTGTGTGGCCACCACGCGCCGCAATAAGTGCTGCTACACGACGTGGCATGGAGTCAAACAAAGTTTGAATGTCTGACTGAGGAAGAGCATTCCATATCGTTTGTACGCGTACCCAAAGTTCGTCTGCAGACGCAACAGGACGAGGATCACGAGCAAGACGCCGACCAATGACATCCCACACATGTTCAATTGGCGACATATCCGGGGAACACGCAGGCCAAGGAAGAAGCTGTACCTGCTGCGCTGCAAAGAAGGATTTAACAATCCGAGCAGTATGAGGGCGGGCATTGTCCTGTTGAAATACAGCGCCTGGCAAGCTTTGAAGGAAGGGAACAGCTTCGGGCTGTAGAACTTCACGGATATACCGGTTGCTGTTCAGATTGCCCACAATTCGTAGCAATTGAGATCGTCTATGATATGCTATGGCGCCCCAGACCATAACTCCGGGTGTTCGTCCACTGTGGCGTTCGATAATGCACTCCGGAAGGTGGCGTTCACCGGCATAGCGTCTGACACGAATGCGGCCATCATGGTACCACAAATTAAAGCGGGATTCGTCAGAAAACACGACATGCTGCCAATCAGCACGCCAGTCTCTATGCTGATTGGCCCATTGTAGCCGCAGGCGGCGATGGTCGTGCGTTAGGGGGATCCTGTATAAAGGAGTCCGTGCGCGCAGTCCACACTGCAGCAGACGTCTACGAATTGATGAAGCACACAATGAAACACCTGTAGCTATTGACCACAGTGCTGCCAATTGTCTAGAGGAAGCTGTACGGTCCGTCCGCGCCATGCGGACCAGGTGTCTATCATCGCGAGCTGACGTCACATTTCGGGGTCCACTCCCGGATTTCCGAGTTGTCCGACACTCGTCCGTCCACTGCTTCCAAACGCGCATCACTGTGCTGCTGTTACGCTGCACACGAGAGGCTACTGCACGATACGACAATCCAGCTTCACGAAGGCCGATGATTCTCCCTCGTTCAAACTCTGTAAGTTGTTCAAATCTCGCTCTCTTTCGTCGACGAGGCATAAGTACAGATTGAGTTAACGTTTACCACTAGCAGATAACCACCGATAACCATACACGCCTCGCTACAGCCGTCTATTTATTCGGATCCATCAGCCATTCAGAGGACGCTGCTCAGCATACGCATGCGCTACGGATTTGCAATTCTAATCATTTGCATATCATGCGCTACTTTGCATTTCCTGAAAATTTCAGCTCACTCGCGTAAGTCCTTCATGGTGTTGCAATTTTCACAAACGTGAGTGTATTTTAACGATTAGTACTTTTTTGTTACAATACTTCTAAGCAGAATAAAAAGAGAATCACTTTTTGATTTGGGTTTCGCTTACATACAATGAATAAGGTTATGAATCTACACCAGTTGATATGCAGTTTATCAAAATTCGAATTAATACAATCAAATGTAACAGTTGAGCGGAAAAATTCAAAAGATTAGAAATCATTTTAAAAAACAGATATTTGCATGTGTGAATGTTAAGTAATTTTCATTTTTAATTTAGAGTCAATTACTTTAGTACGTTTATAAGCATACTTCTGTTTAACGCTATTGCATGTAAATAGAAAAGAATGAAGTCCATGTAAAATTTTAAATTAAACAACAAAGTAACTTTAGACTGATGCAGATTTAGAACAAAACTCTATACTCTTAAATGGTGATCAGACATAGGTTCTTTGCTTTCGGGAACAAAAGTTTTGATTCTGCAGAAGTTAAACACACACTTTCTTCTGCTGGTAAGTTAAATTTCCCTGAAGCCTCCCATGTTTACAAAACAATTACCTTCCTCTTACAGCCGCCCAGCCGGTATAGTGGGTAGGGAAGCCTGACTGCAATACCAAAGGGCCAGAGTTCGAATCCCGGAGAAGGCAGGGATGTAAAATTGTTCTTTCATAGGAGATAGTGGCCGCCTACTAGGTGCCCCCATAATAAATGGCCACTCCCTACGGCCTTAGTAGTGGTCAATGCCGTTATAGGCAAGTGCCCGCCATTGGAAAAAAAGCTTCTTCTTACAATGGTGTTAATTTCAATTAACCTCTTTCCATTGTTATCGAAATATCATGACTCATTCCTACTTTACTTGATCTTATGATACTTATCTGATTTTACTTTGACTCATTCTTATTTACTTGACGAAATATCATGTCTCATTCTCATTTTACTTGATCGATGGCCGTAGGTTCATTTTTCGTTTTACTCGCGCATTGTGTATTATATTATGCAGGGCCTTTTCATATTATAACCTCCATCAAATATGTTTGTTTCTGTCCTCCCTCTGCTGAAACTCAGGCTAGGTTTGCAAGCTGTTGAAATGTTCTCGAAGAAAATAAAATGCGATGCAATAATTTAATTTAATATTTTACAGCTTTTCAAACTGTTCATCCTTAGGACGTTGCTCTTCCAAGATCTTTATTGTCATTGGTCTACGGGAGATTACTTCATCTAGTAAGTAATAACTGTCCTTTGCTTCTGATGAAGAGGGGTCCATATCTGATCGCCATCGAAATGAACATGATTTTATTTTATATGTGAGCAATTTATTCTACATCTATGGGTACTTTTTTCTAGAGTTTTCAATCTTATATGTATTTGAACCTTATTACAAATGAGTGTCTGAAAACGAATATTATCCGATATAATTTCGCAATGGCGGATTAATGGGATTTTACTCTATTTTAATAATGAAAATATAGACTTTTCCTTAATTTTGAAACAAAGCAAACTGAAATCCTGAAATTACTGAGTTACAATAACGTATGTTTTAAATTAATAAATTATGTCTTGCTATACGATACATTCCGCTATATAGTGTTACTATTTGCTTAATATTACATTAAAATTTAAAGCCTTTGAAGTAAAACAATTCCTTTATTTTTTCATGTCTCACTTCAGATGTATTAAAATATTAACTTTTTAAGAGAAAGTTAAGTGAAGTGTTATGCATTGGAATGCATTATTATAGTGTTGCTCTTTTCCCAATAAATATCTAGAATTCAAGAGAAAATATTATTATTTTAGAGTAAAACGCGCACGAATCAAAACATGTTTTAACATTACTTTTCAGTATCATCAATACACGCTTAAGACTTTTAATTTCTTTTATTTTGTTTTATCTAAATTGGACGTCAAGGTATTCTGAAACAAGGACAATAAATCAAAAAGCAATTCTGAGAAATCGATAAGTCAACCATTAGATAGACCTTATGAGCTCGGGATCAATACAGCAAGTATTTTTTTTTCCTTTCTAAGAACCTTTATTTTCTTTTGTTAAACAACAGTACTGATCAAAGCCGTTAAACAGTTATACTTGAGAACACTTCTGCGACCGTTTCGATTGGCGAAAATTCGTAAAAAGATTATGGATTCTTTCCATTAATTCAATTGAACGGTAAAGTATTTCCAATAGTCCTCTCGTTTCATTGCTGCCACTTTTAGCTTTTAAATTTAGGTGATGAATAGCGTGTCCAGTTTAGGGTCAAATCGTTTACCCAGAATTTAAGACAAATATTTTATGCCTGAAATACAGCACTCACCTTGAGTGCTTTTCCGTTACTGTATGTTAAATGTATTGATTTTTCGATTACTTAAGTGTTTTTTTGTTTTATTATTTAATAGAAAAAAAGAATTTATGCAAGTCTCTATTCACAACTTCAATGATGAAAGCATTTAGTAATGTGCTAATGTATAGAGAAACATTTATTTTATTTATTTAATCTTTAAAAAAAATATAGGCTTTCCGAAAAAGATCTTTTTGCACTGACCTGTCTTTTGAAAGACAGTCATCATTTATTTTAAACCTTTCGTACAAATTTCTATTCGATATTCATGAACATTAGTTAATATATTCATAACTTTTATTTATTAACTTTATTTTTTTAGTTAGCAAGTCCATATTTCGATCCACTGAACCATATGTAATTAAACGTTACATAGATTATAATATCAGTCAAAAAGCTAAATGAAATCAGTTCTGATTAACATACAAAAGTTGCTTCTATCCGCAAAAAAGCTATATAAAATTTGCTTCAGTTAACGTGAAAAATTTAGTTTTGTCCGTTCAACCGAATTACCGGACTCTTCGTTTTGTCAGTTAAATAACAAAGTCTCACTGGAAATTATTATGCCAAGTATAAACGAAGTTTGAACCTTCCTTTTTTTAACACTGTCGGCAACAATGGATATATTATTGTACCTCGTCAACTGTAACTTCTATTTCAGTGGGAGAATTAAGCTCGTTTTTATCTTGTTGTTTTAGAGAGTGATGTTTTAAGAATGGTTTTCTATTTGACTAAATTCGGGTCCATTAGCGTACCTTATAACAAGTAATTTCGCACTTACATGTGCTTAATATGAGACGTATTGCATCTTAGAACGAAGTATAGACTATTGTGTAGAATGGAGTTTTGAAATTAAATAATGACATTTATTTTGTTGTAAATGGAACTTATAATCTACCCATCTAAATAAAATAATTACTAATCTATTAACAAACAAAAATATTAATATTTATCTACTGTGTATCCAATTCGTGTATCCTAGCGGGTTTGTTAATGGGTTATATGAGTCATAGTTTTATCTTTCAGTATGAGGAAAAACAATTGGCCCAGACTGTGAAATTACCAGTTTGGATGAAGAGGAATCGCTTGCACATGAAGCTATATTGGAAAAAAGCCTCGAAAACTATTTGCTAATTGGAGGGAAACTTTCGCGGAGGACTTTCCGAGAGCAACTGGCTCGTATTCATGTTACACGTGGGGAAAACTACTAACCAACCATGTAGCCAGCCCAACCGCATCGGTTCTAAGACAAACCGGGCCGAACTACTAGTATTCAGAGGTCTTAAAAGCTTGCAAATGAATCATTTGATTTGGACTCATCTGCAACTAAGTTCGAAACTGTAACCAGAAAGCTCAATTTTCTTTACTGGTCTAATGTTTCTAATGTTTGCTTGCCACCTAAAAATTACTTTGTAGGGTAGCCCAAAATATTTTTCCCCGGCGACTCGCTTTATATAAATGTTGCCTATCATCTAGCTAAGTCACATGAAAAAAAAATTCAAATAAATTATGTAAAAGTAAAAAATATGGTCATATACAGTCTGGCGTCTTAATTTACTAATATTATGAAGAAAATGACAAAGATTATTCTCTATTAATTATTATTATGTACGTGAAATTCACTCTTTGTTGGGTGTTTAGACCATTCCATTAAAGGGGACGAAATCTGCTACAAACTTAGAATATATATAGACACATATATAATCTAATATGTATATGAATACATATATTTATACTTATTACAATATATATATATATATAATCTAATATATATATTTATACATTATTATACTTAGTAGAATATATATATATGTATATATAACCTAATATATTACAAGGTATTTCTCCCATCTTCTTCGCATGCCTTCGTCGTGTAATGGTCAACCCGCAGGGCACGTATTCCAGAGGTAAGTGGTTCGAGTCCATGTGAAAGCGTTCCTCATTTTTCATGGCTAATGTATCTATAATACATATCTTTATTAGACTTAGTAGAATGTATATATATATACATAAAATTTTTTGGCCTATTACTATTGTTGTGTCGCGAATTCTGTGTCACAAAATTTAAGTGTTTTTAATCATTTAAGTAATCAATTATTTAAGTATTTTATTTGTATTTGATTTTTAAAATTTGAAATTTTGAAGAGCGTAATGAATATATATATATATATATTTGTAAAGAGTGTATTTAAAATCTTTAGGCAATTATTTTTCCTTCAACGGTTCGGTTTCTAACGCAGAAAGGAAAGCGTCTTTTAACGGTAGTAACATCTGTAGGAATAGCCTTTTAAGATGACAGTTGGAACTGAGGGCAGTATATCGTTGTTTCCCTAGTCTTTGTAACGATGCTCTAAAAATGGCTTTCGTAATTGGCCTCCCGCTATTCACTTACCCTTTTAGCTGTGTGAATGTTGCTTTACTTATAGTTTCGGAAGAAAGGGAAAGGTTGTATATTGGATCTTGAAGGGGCAGTTTTTGTTGTTTCTTAGATTTTTCGCTTGTTAGCAGGAGGTCGAATTTTTAGTTTCAAGTTTTTGCAGGTGCTACTGTAGACAATGACTTTATTTTGATTCGTTTGCGGGTTTGAATTTATCCTGTTAAATTATAGTGAAAAAGTCTCGGGTTGGTGAAATTTAAATTTTGTGTAACTTTTGAACCAGTAATGTTTAATGGGAGGAGAAATCGAGTTTTCCTCTGTTGTTGCGCAAGTTTTGAAGTCAGTTTCGAGAGAGTTTTTGAGCTTGGATACAGAGAAGAGAATTAGCAGAGAGGGCTTTTGGCCGTGCGGCCGAGCTTTTACCCTTGTTTCAAGTTTTGAAGATGCAATGAACTGAGAATTTTCCGGAAATTGATGCGAGATGTAGAGCGCATAGAACGATTTTTCCGAGCCCTCTCCGAGGGGTTTTCCTGCGAAATTGAGGTTTCCTGCCGGTTCTGGTTAAAAATCGCAGCTGAAGCACCTGTGTGACACCTGTTTGTCCTCTGGGTTTTGACTTTCATTGTACCTCCATATTTTAAAATTTTGATTGCCGCGCTGGGGTTCTACAAGAGGTAATTTTTTTTAACTTTATTTTGGAGCTGATTACCTAGGACCATTTCAATGGCGGAATTCATCTGCAGCCTATAGCTTCCTATGATCACGTCGCCTATAGCTCCTTATGATAATGGATTCCGTAGTTCTACTGTGAGTTGTATTATATTTTCTTTGGTAGTTGTCTTAATTAAATCTTGCGTAATGGGAAAAAATGCATTTGATAATAGATAAAAATTATGTGTTTTAGAAGAATTTAAAATTATTGTCAAAAATATGAAATTAATGTTAATGGTAATTTCTATATTAGTTTGTGTGAAATCCAGTTTAAATGATTCATTTAATGTTCCAGTTATTCTAACGTTATTATGTTAAATTGCAAAATTTTATCTTGATAAAATGACTCTTGGGGAAATTTAATGTAGAATATTAATTGCATTTGTATGTAAGGGTAGTCTAGCCAGCTCTCCCATAAATTTATCCCAGATATTAATAAATGAGTTTGATTTTATGTTATTACTTGCATTTGTTTTTTTTTTTGTGTTCGTAGTTGGTTTGTTCAGTCACTCCATTTGTTTGAGCCGTGAGGCTTTTAAGAAACATGGAGTTTTTATTGGGGTTATTGTACAATGTTTATGCATCTTAGGGTACTCACAACGCGCCCTTATTTTTAGGAAATATGTACTAACCACATTTTATTGAATATTTGAATGTTTGTTTTAAGTGCCAGGAAAGTTAGAACTAGATCTGATTTTTCGTAGTGGGACTGATTGATTGGTGTTTGAATATTTCTTCTCTGGTGCTTATGAGTTTTAATTTAATGAATATGAACTTGTTGTTCTTGAGTTAATTTTAAAGTGAGTGAATTATAGAAATGTTTTGGTTGAGATATAGTATTTTATTCTACCGAATACCAGAGAAGATTTATTCCTGCTTCCTTTTCAGTTAAGCTTTATTAAGATGAATTTGCTTTGCTGTGTGTGAATTAATTGTTTTAAGAAAAAGTTATATTTAATATTGTTTTGAGTCATATCAATCAGTTAGTTTCCTCCCTTTCTAACTAATTAAATTTAGAAGTTTTATATTTAGTTTAGTTTGTCACGGCATTAAGAGAGGTTGAGTAAGCAGTTACAATTAAGATATTAAGAGAAACCCCGCAAAATTTAAGCAATTTAACACTATGTTTCTTTTTGTTTATAATCTAAGATACATATATATTTATACTTTATTATACTTATGCCCTAACTTTGTACATTTCCCTCTGCTTCTCAGTTTTCTGAGAAAATATATATATATATCCTCACTGAGGAAGACCATCTGAGTAAAAACATAAGCAATATCTGTCAATATGCATTTGAACACCTGTGGGAAAGGAAAGACAAAGTTATTCATATTCAATAGGCGGCAAACCCTCCAAGAGTGGTAATTACAGTGTCACATTACGGACATGCTTTCCAAAAAAATCCTTGCATGACACCTATTGAAATATTCTTACATTCACCTTGTAGAAGATACGCAAGTTTCTTCACCGATATTTTACGATTGTTGCAGCTCTTAATGCGGCATCCAACTCGTCCTAGAGCTTCTCGACAACCTTCCGGTCTGGGAAGTCGGGTAAACCTACTGTCACCATATCAATCCATGGTGGGCCTCACAACATAACATCCTACGATGTCGTGCTGAAAGTAACACAGATCCAACCTGTAAAACTGTCAGAATGCAGGAAGCGCACTGTTATCCAAAATAGTGCAGTAGCCGTCGGTGATGAGGTTATCACGAATTTGGAGCAGGAGTTTAGTCCGTACTCGAAGAGGCACTCCCTGATCATAATTTCACCTCCGCCTAACTTTGCTGTGTCACAATGCATTCTGACATGAGGCGTTCTCCAGGTAGACATCAAACCCATATCTACCATCCGAACGGTATAGGGTGAACCTTAATGCATTGTTCCAGAGAACTCGTTTTCACTCATCAGGGGTATACTGTCAGAGTACTTTGCATCACATTAACAGAGCAGCGCGGTTGGATTTTGCGATCAAAGATTATGGGCAGCAGCACAATGATAAAAACCAAGCAGATGTGCTTTCTTACGGATTGTATTCATCGAAACAACAATCCCGGTTTTCCTGAAACCCTTTTATGAATATTACAAAAGACATCTTGCTTGATGCTAAGATAAATGTGGCTAAATGAGCCAGGCTAGCGAGATTAGTAGCAAAACAACAGAAATGGTGTGGGAAGTTAAATCATTATATCTTCTATGAATATAATATTTTAAAAGCTAGGAAAATTTTTAGAGACTACACATAATCTGAACGCCCCACTATAAAACTATTCAGCCCAATGCAATGACTGATAGACTGGTAAGGACCATATTCGCGGACTGTTTACAAAGTGGTTCTCCTCTCTCTCTCTCTCTTATTCTAAATATTACAAAAGACATTTTGCTGGACGTTGAGGTAAATGTGGCTAAGTAAGGCATTCTTCTTTAGGATAAAGCAAAGCCATGAACAGTATCAAAAAAATTAGCATCAAGAAAATGTGTCAGGACGCACTTATTTCTGAAAATGAATGAGAATTATACGAGAAAATGGGTTTCTTCCAAGTAAACAGATCTTATATTATTGCCTAATAAAGAGAAAAATGTTTGATGACTAATAATTTGTTCTACGGAAGAACTAGCTATTTATTCAGTGTGCTTATTTTGCAAAAAGAATCATATTTAATATTAATTTCGATTATTATGCTGTAAATATAATAATTTTCGTAAAAGACTTGATAATTTACTAAGATGATCTGAGATAAAGAGGTACAGTACTATGAGAACAATCAAAATGAGATCTAAGCAGTAAATGAATTTGTGAGGAATTTCCATTGGAGTCTGGAGGGAAATATAATTTAGAATGTTTGTAAGATCTCTGCTTTTCTTCTTTTTTCCAATAAATGTATCATTTATTGTTTTTAGTTTTTAAGGAGTACAGTTTTCACAACGGATTTGCAGTGAGAACTCCCCACTAGATCACAAGATGCACACTAGAACTAGATACACAGGTAGGATTGGGAAATCGGATAAGGTTCCATCGGATTACAAACTCGTAATTTAGAGCATTTTTTACCTGAATATATCAGATCCTCTAGACGGAAAATGAAGTAAATTATGTATTGAAGGATAACATGATATATCCTTGAATGCACAATTTCCAATTCAATTCGTGGGGATTTTTGGAAATAGAGTGATTTTGTTTGTTTGTAGGTTTCGTCTGATAACTCTTTATAATAATAATAATAATAAATGACAGAATTATTCTGCTTTTTGTATGTCATATACAAACTGCAATCGCATTTATTACCTACACAAAAAGTTTTGGGAGGGGGGTGTATTTTAGTTTCCTTATTTTCTCAATGTTTCAACTCAAAATACGTATTTTATTCATTTTATTAGCCTGAGTTGCTATGATTTTCGCGCAATTGAAAGAACACTTGCCGTCAATTTATTGTCAAAATCACGGATTAAAACTAAATACACTTTTTTGAATTCTAGCGTACTGTATGCTGATAAAATGCACCGATTGAATACCACAATATTACGTACTTCAGCATTGAATGTATAGCGAATTTTGTAAACGTATTTATTATTTATTTTTAATCATTGATTAACAAATGCTGCCTTTTGGCCCTGAATCATACTACTTGCCAATAAAGTTACTCAAGCAATCATTTGAATCCAAAGAACAATAGAAAGAGGCTATGTTAATTATTAATGCATTTTACATGATACTGTGAAAATCGACACGACTTCATACACTTAATAACATTATGTTTTACAGATTTAAAAGTAATTTTTCTACAATCTAATAATTCAAAATAAGGCATTCATAAATTTTTAAATCATTTTCAACTATGCATCAGTGAATGCGGTAAATCTCCTTCAGAAAGTTCTCGAGAAAGTAATTGAAAAAACTGCTTCTAACAAGATTTCACGGAATTACAAAAATCCCGTTATTTCTAATACATTCTGAATGCGAATATAAATAGAGAAAATTAACTAAAACTGAAAATAAGATAATAAAATTAGAAAATAACATGAATTATAATAATATATAGGCACTTACTGATGTCTCAAATAGTAGAATTACAAAATGTGCGAAGCTTACCTGAAATAAAAAAAGAAAAAATATTATAATTTTTTATATACAGTAAATACCCATTTGTCACTGTTAATTACGATGTTAATAATAAATGAAAATATTTTAATTATCATTCTTAGCATTGTTAATACAACTAATGATTCTTAGCAATATTAATAAAATCATTATTTTTGATAAAGAATTCTTATTGATTCTTATTGATTATTTTTGATTAAGAAATGCAAAATTACAAATTTTATTCTATTTTTTCACTATCAAGCATCAGTATATACCTCTTCATATTCAACAGGTAGTAGAATGTCCAACATAAATGCTCAACTAGAGATCTTGTTCAGATATATAGGTTGCGTCACTTAAATTTTCTAGCTTGCCGAGCTAGAAACTTTCATTCCAATTTATTGGAGTAAATTACTCAGCTAATAATAGTTTAATATTTTGGTGGAACTTTTAGAAAATAATCTAAACTAAAATTAAAAGGAAATCAAAATTAGTTATTCAATGTTATCAATTATGACTACATTTTTCAATACAATGAGTAAGGAAACGCTATGTTAAAAATAGCTGAAACGATTTTAAAACAGGAGTCTCTACTGTACGATGAGTTTGTAAGGCGTATTTCCATCATAATAATTAACCTTTTATAAGCGATTTTGTTTAATATATCTCTATTCCCTACTTGCTGTAAACGAAGTTATTATTTTGAGATTTAATATACTAATGTTTAATATTTGAAAGTTAATAAATGATTATTAAATGATTTTAACAAGGACTTATTCATTATAATTTATTTTAAATAACAAAACTAAAATTACTTTAAAATGAAAATAATGGTTCTTAATGCCATACAGGTAGCCACAGCTTAACATTGCGGATTTCTCTGTGTACAAGATAGCAAAAACTTTAGCAGAAAATAAGTTAATGATCTTTTCGTAAACAAATCGGTAATTTCAAAATTCTAAAAATGCATTTTCTCTGCTTTTCGGCTGGCAAAATAATCAACGACATTCTAGAAATTTCTTTCATTTCGCCATTTGTTCTTCTGCAGACAGTGAAGAAATTTTTCTTAAATATGTAAAGACTTTATTTTGTTCTAACTAATCATTTTTAGTTTAAGAAATTTTTATTTCCCTTCCGCTTTCAATTTCCTAGCAAAATGCAAATTTAATTGCGCATATGCAAATCTAAGTGTGCTCCGAAACCGTATTTAAGTAGCAGATTTTAATAGTTCGAGGTGTAGGAGAGTTAGTTCTGAATTTATGCTGCATGTCTGAAAGTAGCTCTGTAGTTGAATTGTTGGTGCTAGCCACTTGCTTTAGAATTTATTGATATTCTAGCTTCGGCTTTACTGTGTGTAGCCGATTGAGCAGGTTTAGATAAAATAGGAACCAATCGTGTAGCTAACTTTAATTTGTTGTGATTGTACGCTGCACAAAAAAAGGGACAGTTCTATATCTCCCGTTCTACTGTGCCGATTCTACGACTCAAATTATGGCTGGAATCAAATTTTGTAATTTATGGTGAGAAATTTAAAAATTTATCTTGGCGGATATTTTTCAATTTGCGCCAAGAATAATTCAGTTCGCGAAGTTCATAATTTTATATAGATACGGATAGGGTGAAATGTGGTGGACACCCATTGTTTAACCATTGGCAATGTGGGTATTGTCCAGGCACACTAGTTATTCAGATAATTACACTCCACAGGGCTCGTAGGAGACCTTGTCAGGCATTGCTTGCAATGCTTTGCATTGGTACCACACCGCGAACAGTGGCTTTCCTATTCCATTACGTACTATGTCAATGTACTACTCTGTACATAGTAAACATCAATGTACTACTCTGTACGTAGTACATTGATGTTTTCATAGTTGGTGCCTTTCCCCCTTACAAGCTATGGAAGACAGCTCCAGTTTCTACTTACATACAATGTTTTAAGTAATATCTTTGCTATGTTATTCCATGCTGTGTTGCATAAATAAGTGCCTCTTGTGGATAGGAAGTTCATTATATTTATGATTTTTTTTTCTGAGATGGTTGTCATAAAAAGAGTCATTTCACTTTCTGAATGCTGGACTTTTAAATGATGTTCAGCTGTGAGGGAGCATTTAAATAGATAATATTCGGAACTGCCCCTTTCTTCACATACACACTGCTCTGATGTAGCTAAATTCCTTTGTAAAAGTACGTGGGAACAGGGCCATGTCCTGATAAGAACTACGTTATTTCTCGTTATTAAACTCGGGTTTGCGATGGCATGAATGGCTGAAAGACTTTAAAAATACACTCACGTTTGTGAAAATTGCAACACCAAGAAGGAATCGTCATAATTGAATGCAATTTAATACACAGTTGAGTGGTAGTGGTACAAATAAATGATTAAATGTTCAAAGCAAACAAACAAGAACAAGAGATCAGAATCAGTATTTTGTGTGGCCACCACGCGCCGCAATAAGTGCTGCTACACGACGTGGCATGGAGTCAAACAAAGTTTGAATGTCTGACTGAGGAAGAGCATTCCATATCGTTTGTACGCGTACCCAAAGTTCGTCTGCAGACGCAACAGGACGAGGATCACGAGCAAGACGCCGACCAATGACATCCCACACATGTTCAATTGGCGACATATCCGGGGAACACGCAGGCCAAGGAAGAAGCTGTACCTGCTGCGCTGCAAAGAAGGATTTAACAATCCGAGCAGTATGAGGGCGGGCATTGTCCTGTTGAAATACAGCGCCTGGCAAGCTTTGAAGGAAGGGAACAGCTTCGGGCTGTAGAACTTCACGGATATACCGGTTGCTGTTCAGATTGCCCACAATTCGTAGCAATTGAGATCGTCTATGATATGCTATGGCGCCCCAGACCATAACTCCGGGTGTTCGTCCACTGTGGCGTTCGATAATGCACTCCGGAAGGTGGCGTTCACCGGCATAGCGTCTGACACGAATGCGGCCATCATGGTACCACAAATTAAAGCGGGATTCGTCAGAAAACACGACATGCTGCCAATCAGCACGCCAGTCTCTATGCTGATTGGCCCATTGTAGCCGCAGGCGGCGATGGTCGTGCGTTAGGGGGATCCTGTATAAAGGAGTCCGTGCGCGCAGTCCACACTGCAGCAGACGTCTACGAATTGATGAAGCACACAATGAAACACCTGTAGCTATTGACCACAGTGCTGCCAATTGTCTAGAGGAAGCTGTACGGTCCGTCCGCGCCATGCGGACCAGGTGTCTATCATCGCGAGCTGACGTCACATTTCGGGGTCCACTCCCGGATTTCCGAGTTGTCCGACACTCGTCCGTCCACTGCTTCCAAACGCGCATCACTGTGCTGCTGTTACGCTGCACACGAGAGGCTACTGCACGATACGACAATCCAGCTTCACGAAGGCCGATGATTCTCCCTCGTTCAAACTCTGTAAGTTGTTCAAATCTCGCTCTCTTTCGTCGACGAGGCATAAGTACAGATTGAGTTAACGTTTACCACTAGCAGATAACCACCGATAACCATACACGCCTCGCTACAGCCGTCTATTTATTCGGATCCATCAGCCGTTCAGAGGACGCTGCTCAGCATACGCATGCGCTACGGATTTGCAATTCTAATCATTTGCATATCATGCGCTACTTTGCATTTCCTGAAAATTTCAGCTCACTCGCGTAAGTCCTTCATGGTGTTGCAATTTTCACAAACGTGAGTGTATATGCTGTTTTTAAGCAGTTTGTGATGCTGTATTTTACTGTTTGAAGAGGCGCTACTGATTCCGCTTGGAACTCACTATTTTGTTGATCTAGGTGGAATGTTTGTTCTGTTGTCGACTTGGGATCTAGGTAGATTCTGATTGCGTTGCCTTTACCTTCTTCTAGGCCGGAATTGTCTATATAGAGCTGGGAAAATTTCTTTTCGTTTACTTCTTTTTTCATGCTTAATGCGATAATATTGGGTGGTGCTCATATGGTGTTCCGGTGTCTCGTATTTCACTGCTAAAAGTTCTAATGATTTGTAATGGCTCTTCTTTCGTAGTTATAGTACTGTGGACTTGTGGAATTCTTGTTGAGCTCATATAAAATGCGGTGTGCTGTTAGCGATTTGGAAGAGGGTCGCATATGATAATGTTCTGTAGCTTTCATAATTTTATGGTAACCTATTTTCCTTTCATTTTTACTTCTTGTACGAAGTAAAAAGGAAGTATTGTAATCGCGAAAAATTCCGAGTCTCATATTTCAATGAAAATATCCATTTTGACCTCTATCGAATGCAATTTAACGATGTTTTTGTATAATATCTAAACGTAAGAACAGAATAAAGGGCTCTTTCCCCAATAAAACTGATTTAAATTGGATTCTGAAGAGATTTTTTCATGGCGTCTGTGCGTACGTACGTTGGTATGTATGCATCTCGCATAACTCAAAACGAACTAGCCCCACAAGGCTGAAATTTTGTATATTGGACTACATGTAGATGTGCACCTCGCATTTTGGCTGCAATCGGCCTAACCAAAACTATATAAATATATGTAAATATAAAATTGTATTTGTATTATTATATATTTGTAAATTGTATTTGTATTATTATATATTTGTAAATTGTATTTGTATTATTATATATTTGTAAATTGTATTTGTATTATTATATATTTGTAAATTGTATTTGTATTATTATATATTTGTAAATTGTATTTGTATTATTATATATTTGTAAATTGTATTTGTATTATTATATATTTGTAAATTGTATTTGTATTATTATATATTTGTAAATTGTATTTGTATTATTATATATTTGTAAATTGTATTTGTATTATTATATATTTGTAAATTGTATTTGTATTATTATATATTTGTAAATTGTATTTGTATTATTATATATTTGTAAATTGTGCAGTTACTGATTTAAACATGATTGAATTACGTTGTTCTTATCTTTCGGTTACAATTTTATGCCTTTAGTTAACCTGCATGCAATAATTGCAGAATGATCAACAATTTGAAAGTTTTTTAAGTGCGGCTAAGCCTAATTTTTCGTTATGATAGCGGACATATTTATTTACATTTGATTTTTTTGCGAATCTAGACAAACTAAGCTTCGCAACAACAAAATAACGTCTTCTCTTATTGCGAATTAAATTATGCTTCATTCATTTTGAAAGTATCATTTAAGTTATTAGCTTGTTTTTGCGTATAAACTGTAATTTAAACTGTAAAAATTGCTTTTTAATTGTTTTCACTGTACTTGGTGTTTTATGTTTTTCTATATCTTTCAATTTTTAATGAAAATATTTCGAAATTTTATGTATTTTTGCCTTACCGCGAAGTAAGAACTGAATCAATTATAGTAGCACATGCGCATTAGGTAAGCGGCACTGAATCGTCTGTGAAAAGCTGTTTCTTTTTTATTTGTTTAAGTTATTTTATACACCGTTTTAGATTTATTATAGTATTTGAATAGAACGTGCGGTAATTCTTCAGATGCTATAATGTTTGCACCCTCTGAGTCATAAAATAAATGAGATTAACGATGTTAAGTGAACCTAGCGCTGATAGTGAACTTTAAAGAGTGTATTTATTCTGTTGTGGTTTATGCGATATCGACGACGTAGATTTAATTCAAAATTCGTTAACTGTTACTTCAATACATTTAAATGACATGCACGAAAATTGTGTATAATTTAATATTCCGTACACGTAAGTCATGCGGTGTACACATCAGAATTTTTTCTTTGTCCCGGAGCGAGAAAAAATCATCGTTCATACTTTTAAATAATTTTAACAGAGTGCGTAAACCCCATTTTCATTATTATCGCTTATAATAAATACGCCAAATTTCAAAACGCGCCAAAATGTAAATTCACATATATCTATGGAAATTTTGAATGAAACACTCTGTTGGAGCTTAATTTTTTAAGGATTTGGTGTATAGGTTTTAAGTTCAATACCCAATCATAAGTCAATATTAGGATAAGCAATTTTCA